>JASANF010016187.1:0-45751 GCA_030248245.1 Trissonchulus sp. WLG1_4
CGCAGCACACTCGGGGTTTCACTCGCAACCACAGGGTTTCTCGATCGACCCAGGCTCACCCTTAACATGCCCCAATTCGGAAAGAATAAAAAAATGGAGGCGTAGTTGAACCCGCCCCGCTTGCTTCGAAGACAAGAATGCTAACCACTACACCACAGCCCCCGAGTCTCATAGGCCCTAATTCTTCATTTACAACGCTAGAGCCCTTGGAGCAACGAAGGAAAATGACTGATTTGTTTCAGTTGTATAAAATTATGACAACAAATACTGACTTAGATTTCTCTAGTTATTTTGATTTTTCTATTGACACCGGCTGTCAAGGTCACTCACTATTCACTAAAGCTGAAGCGAAAAGTTTGCGGCCTACAAGCTTTGAACGCTTTCTTTAGTTGAAGAATTGGGGTGAGGCTTTAGGAGTATGTTACCTGAAAGTACTGTTCATTTTCGAGCACCAAATATTGCGTCGTTTAAACGGTCAGTTTTTAGTCTAGATTTCGATAGTATTTCTCCACCAATAGGGCGGGCGCTCAGATAACGAGCCAAGTGGTTTTTCCTCGTCCTTTTGCTTAATCTACAATCGCTACATTTTTGCGTTTCGTGTCGTTCCGTTTTTACTTGCTTTTGCTCTTGATTTTTTTATGTTCGTACTAATATTATATTTTCTTTTCTTCTAATCATTTGGGGGATTAGAGCAATAAAATTTTTTTCTTCTTCTTCTTCTACTTTTTTGTCTTAAATAAACTCCTTTTTACAAAACAGTTCACAGATTTATCGGAAAAAATTGATAGCATCCGAATTTTCTATTAAATTGTCCGAAAAACGCTACGAAATATTCATAAAAAGTTCTTAAATAACCTTCGGATCATAAATTAGGATCACCGGTTTTCCTGCAGGCGCAGATCCAGAAATTTCTAAAAGGGGAGCCCCACCTTGTGTGACAACCGGGGGGGGGGGGGGTGGCGAGCGCTAATTTTTCCGAAAGGCATTTTTTTAGCAGTGTCGATTGTTGTTATTGCTATGTTTTATGTGTTATCTTACAAATGCCATAAGTTAGCGGGGGTCTTGGAGCTGCAGCCAGAGCTTTTATAGTGGTGCGGGAAAAAACCCTGATTTTGTAATAAATACTGTAGGAGAGGGGCTTATGGGTAAGGGCGTCAGTTCCGTTTTGGGGGTTACGGGTAATTGTGGAAAAAGAGGAGCAGGAGCGGCTGGCCAAGAAAAGAAAGCCGACTCGATGTAGGCCCTCAGTGTTCGCACGGACAAAGACTATGTGACGATGCTGCAATAAGTACAGAGTTACTCTTTCTAAACCGGCCAGTTTTAGACTGGTAAACCTGTATACTGACATAAGACAGGTTGGTTACGAATTTAACATCAGAGGTGTTAATAGCTAATAGTTCAGAAGCTCGAAAAAAGCCTGCGAATGCGATTAAGTACATAGCCAAAGCACGTAAAGTACTCAAGTCTCTTCTGCGATTAAGTTTTTTTGCAGTTTTTGCAGTATCGAAATTGTAACGGGTTCTTTTTGCACAGAAGGCTTAGAAAGTAATCGCCGCAAGCCGCGCAAAACTAGTTCGAATGTTCTAGATTGTGTTGAATCTGTAATGTTTATATCTTCATTCCCCATCGTAACGCTGCAATAGTGTGATCAACTGTTTTGATACTATGAGTTCGTTGTACTAATCCCATTATAAACAAAAAAATTGAAGAAAATGTAAATGGGGCCGTTTTATTGCATTTTAAAACTTCGAAATAATCACATAGATATCTGAGATAAGTTCGTAAAGAATTTGGTGCTATAGAATTAAACATAAGCGAAAGTACCGATTGGCGAATTTCTTTAGATATAGGGTTCGAAAGTTCGCTAAAAATTTTGACGATAATTGTAACACACTTAATCTCTCTATTGTTCAACAATGGTAGCTTACAGTTACTGGCTATCTTTAGAACAGGAGGCGAAAGACTCTGGGTTGTTTGATGTGTTACTTGGTTGCAATCTCCAGGGGTTGGGGCATTCACGTATAAAGTGTCCCCGCGAATTGCATCCGCAGCAAATCCAGCCGACGATGTTTTGGGCTCGTCCACGTCTGATCGATGTCTTGGGGCGAGGGGCACTGGCTTCCGCCCCCCCCCCCCCGAGCTGAAAGGGCGATGCACCATACCGGGTATTCCCCTTGAAAATCTGCGACCCACGCCCAGTAGAAAAACCCCCCGGGCCCTTCCCTTGATTTTTTTGCATTTTTAAAGCCGCAGCTAACGCATTGCGTTTTCCTGGTGAAATACCTTTGCAATCACTCCCCAGCTAGTATTGTTAGCTATTAAAAGTGTTTCTTGTCGGTCCACCAATTTGGTCCAGCGTTAAGAACGAACTGTCGCGCCTTCGAGACCTTTCGCTCAAAATTCTGACTGCCCCCTCCCAAGATACCTGCCGCCCGCCGTAGGTTCTCCAGCACGGACTCCTTTATCTCGTATTGGTGTTTTACTACGGGTTGGGAAAAGGTCAGCGAGGAGCTTTTAGGCAGGGCTGATCGGCCGATTCAAGCTTTTCCTTTGCTAAATACAAAAATACAAAATTAATACAGCCTAATTATCAAAACTATCACAAAACGACACTCTAAATTATAACTTTACTGTATTTACAGTACACACATATGGTACACGTGTCTTTGAATTGAAATTACATCACTGCTATATATTTAAATAGATTCTGAGACAGAATGTGCCTTAGCCGCCCCGTCGGGTGGGCAGAAGTGCCTCATATGCAATATAACAACACTAAGTTACTGCGCTAAAATGTGCGCACACAAACTGCGCTGCAAACGCCTGAATGCAATTTCTCCGAACTGCCTGCCTGACTGAAAACTAATTTGTATATTTGTGCAAATGTGCAAATTAACTACGAATCACCTGACCAGATAAACACCAATAGTCTAGCGGAGCACTTCTTTACCCGCGAACGAAAGTTGACAGATCCGCAGATGCTGTCTCTATCGTGTGAACCGTTATGTTCTTCCTGATGCTTTTCATGCGATTTTGATTTGCGGTTTGCTAACTCTACCACAAAATCAGTCAGCTCCGCTTGCAAGCTGGATGCAGATTCTTCCTCAGTATCGAACTCAGTATCTGCGCACAAATAAAAAATCTTAGTATCCAGGGACTCTAGTCTCTTCTGTCAATTCCGTCAATTTGTCGTGGACATTACCCACTTGTTCAGTGTCAGCGTTGTCGCCCTGGTCTAAAATTTCTCTTGCCTTTGCAATGTACCGACTCGCATGTCCTCTCAAAGCCCTCTTTGTGCTTTCAAGACTGTTCTCAACTGCAGTTTCTGCCATAGCACCAGCCCGCAATCAGAACAGTCGTTGTACCTTGGTTTTCAGTACAAGTATTTGTATCCGTAGTGTTACCGATAGAAGGCACTGCTCCTTTTTTACTTTGGCATACTAAAGTTTCGGCACCATGTAGAAACCAGTGATGGCTCCACCGGTTCCCAAACTGTAGAACCTTGTAACCATCCAAAAAGTTTCTTGACAACTATCAACTTGATCAGATCATATGTACTCTTGATCATATGTAATATTTATTACTGTAACGAATGACATTAACCAAAAACTGAAAGCTAAACTAGTCTGTTTTTTATTTCATGCTTGGCTCAACAATATATATATCAAAATGAAGAACAAACAAAAATTCAAAAAAAAACCGGTGGTGAGAAGGGTGAAACGTGGCCTATACTTGGTTTTTCAATTGACGCCCTAGTACAATGAAAAAATGAAAAACTACTGAAAATGCTCAAAACAAAGTTTAGACGCATATAATCTAAAAAATATTTGATTTTTCGATAAATTTATTAGCAATGAATGTAAACGCAATTTCATCGTGTTATACGACCCTTGGGCTGCAGTATGGACTAAAAAACCGTTTCTCTGACACCAATGTGACTCACAATTTTCAAAAAATGACCCTTTTGGCAGAAATGACTTATGCTCAAATATGCATTTTTCAGTGTTTAAGTGCATTAAAACCAATTTTTTTACGCTAATAAAACCAGATGTTTTACACTAATTCTATTAGAAACGTCCGCGTCTACCATTTCTGTAATTAAGGGGGTAGTGTCGCGAAAGCAGTCGATTTTGCGCGATTATAAAACTTTTTCAGTAAATGATAAGACATTTTTTTCAATATTGTTAAAATATGTGTTAAGGCAAATATTTTCGCCTATTTTTAGCAAAAAAGATGGTGCATACAGTTAACAGTGAACTCGCAAAGTCGTAAAAATGACGTTTTGATAACCTATTCACATTCGATACGTCCGTCACAATTATAAAACTTTTTGTTTAAATTCTTTACACAGACTAAAAACACATATGCTGTAATTTATACACACAAAAACTGCTTGAATGGTTGCGGAGAAATGCCTGTTCGAACTGTGAAACTGTGCGTAAACTGTGAAGTTCTCACAGCAATAAGGAAAATTTGTGAAAAATTTAGACGCTTATTTTAAAATCAAAAGAAAAAAGTACCTTTATTTTTCATTTTTCTTATTTGTGGCAAAAAATTGTGCGTCAAAACATTCTTTGTACTTCAAAAAGCTGGCCAATCTGATAACTGGTTTAATTTGTTGAACTTTTATGACCCTATTGTGTGATGTCTGGCTTACAGATGGTGATTGGTTCAAGATATTGGTAGATACTGGCAGTTCAGTGTCTGGCAGTAATTATTTGACACAATACCGCGTTGGATTACTTCATTAGTGACCGCACAACTTCAATGTAAATAGCTCTCTTTGCACAACCCATGAGCAAAACTGCTTTGGCGACACTACCACCTTAAGTATTGTATTGTATTGTATTGTATTGTATTGTATTGTGTTGAAGAGGCACATATGTAACTTACAGCTAGACAATGATTGCTGATCGTGCTTCTGAAACGCTTTCGGTTTTCATTTTACTACAGTAAAAGATATATACGCGGAATACCTACCCTACCGACGTTCGCACAGTTCAGACACAACAGAAAAAAAACCAAAAACAAAGTACACACACATACAATTGTTGTTGTGCCAGGCAAAACCCGCGGGCAACAAATCCTAAGGATTTCTAAACACCCGCCCTTTTAGAAACCGGAAAAGTAAAACTGACTGCGAATTTAATTTTTTTTGAAGACAGAGAGTGACGGTGCGGAAACAACGTCATCTGGCAAAATATTCCACACATTTATCGCACGTGCTACATTTGTATCATTTGTATATTTGCATCATTTGTATCACATTTGTAATGATACAAATCTAGCATAACTCATCACAACCGTCAATATATAGTGTTCTGCTACTATACTAGTTGTTTAGTAAAGAGACTGCTTGTCCTACTATGGTATCATTTTGGTGCCGTGATCCAGAGTTTGACAAAAACGCATATGGCATTCTGTTTCTGGAGCCCTACGCCCCTTCTGAAACATTCGAACCTTGATTGCGCCGGTTCAAAGATTTCTGGGTTTCGCTGCCAGTTGATCCAAAAATAATGGTAACAAGAAAACGCTGATTTCTCGTCAGTTATTTGGACAAAAACTCACGACGTGGCTATCAGTCTTACTATTGCAGTGATATAACGAATTCTGAACGTTTGACTGCCAAGTAAACATTGCGTAAAACTGTATTCAAATTTCTGTAGTGGTGGTTATACTGCAGATGATTCGTTAGGTCGGCTGGTTTGCAACCTTTTTGTTTCAAACACCACGCTGGATGCAGCTGAAAAGTGCCGTTTAGAAAAGTGTGGTGACCCAGTACTGGTTCTGGCTTGCTCTGGCCCTCGCATGTTTTCGCCGCGTCAAGACTCAAGAGTGCAATATATCACCGAATTACTAGCTGAGCTCAGCCCCGTATATAAATAATAAGAACAGTCTGAAAACTGCAGATATGAACTTCTATTTTAAAATAGGAAGAAAAGTCAGCAGTCTATTGGAAGGGCCATGCGACGTATATACTGGTCGCTTATGGCACATATCTGTTCAAAATCTGATTTCGCTAAAAACAAACCTTCACATCTAAAAACATCCTGAAATAGTTCAACAATCAATTCATCTGGTATCATATTCAAGCCTGTTGAGCTATAAACAACGCTCAACACAGACGCTTCCCCCATATTCGACATGCTCAACCCATGCACAGGCAAACTCCATCACCTGCCGTATTTTGGAAAAGGGGGAGAATTATACAAATATAGCATAACTTATCAGAACTGTCGATGTGATCTGACACTATACTAGTTGTTTAGTAAAGAGACTACTTGTCCTATTATGATATCACACGAAAGGCGAAGCTATTTAAAATATAGCTAGTGCGAGCAAATTTAGGATAGTTTTAAGCAGCTTCCTCTTGTACTAGATGAGGGCATAATAATCAAAAATGTCACTGAACGATAAATTAACGAGACCATATATAATTTTATACACAAACATTACGTCTCTTTTTATAGGACGCAATTCAAGAGGCTCAAGACCACAAATTTCAAGTCGACGTTGGTAACACAAGTTCCAAAAACCTCTAATTCGTTTTGTAAAGCTTCGCTGAATATTTTCCAGGCCATCGATGTTTTGCAACTGTGATGGTGACCAAATTTTGCAGTTGTATTCTAACACAGGTCTTATATGTGTAATAAACATACTTTTCATAAAGCATAAATTGCGGCAGCGAAATGATCGATAAATCATGCCTACCTGTTTTGAGGTACGAGCGATGATGGTCTCGCAGTGGGCAGTGTATGTAAACTTACTTATTACTAACACCCCAAGGTCCTTCACCGTATGCTCAACTGCTAGTGGTTGTCCATTTAAATTGTAATAAGACATACTTTCACGCTTAGGCCCCAGCTGTAGAACGCAACACTTGTTCACATTTGGAGAAAGTTGCCACTTTTTAAACCAGCGCTCCATTGCAGCAAGGTCAATTTGTAAATCGGGTGAGAAATGGGTTTACGTTTTAAATTGGCCGCAAAGTTTCGCATCATCGCCTACAGCTTGCACTTACAGGTGTCGGTACCACACTTGGTAAATCGTTGATGTATATTAAGAACAGAAGAGGGCCGAGATCAGAACCTTGTGAAACACCACTCGTAACCTGGCGCCATGGTGATACTGCGTTGTCCAGGCGCACCCTTTGAGTTCGATTCTGCAGAAAAACACGAGTAAAACGCTATCACTTACCTTGTATACCTTAAGCTTTACATTTCAACAATAATTTATCGTGAACAACGGAATCGAAAGCCTTACGTAAATCGAGGTATAACACATCAACATTTTGACGGTTATTTAGAGATTCTAGCCAATCGTTGGTGGATTGCATTAGATCAGAAAGAGAGGACCTACTTGGCAGGAAGCCATGTTGATCATCGCTCACGAGATTGTTTTCAAACAGATGAACTGGGATTGCCTCTTTAACGATGCGTTCCATTACCTTGCATATCACGGAAGTTAAGGATATAGGACGATAGTTTTCTGGAGTCTGCTTTGAGCCGAAACCCTTGTAATTTGGAATGACATATTGACATCAGCTTTGGTCCAGTCAGATGGCAGAACTCCCAATTCAAAACAAAAACTGAATAACTTACATAGCTCTACGAGCTGTCCCTTGATGTGTTTGATGAGCCTGCTTGGAATTATGTGGTGCAGAGCAGCGGTCAAACTGAAGAATAAAGGGAAAAATTATTTTCGGCTGCCACGTGCCTCACACCCCATTTTTTAATATAAATATGAAACCCCCATCGTCAGCTAAGCCCCCAATTTGATCTCTGGCCCCTAAAATAGCTGTCGCCTTTTTTAATAAAAATCTAGAGTGAAACTATTGGTGTTAAAACTCCTAGGGGTAGAATAAGTCGGAAAACGGCATTTTTTCGACTAATCATCCGGAGTCCCCCTATATCCCCCAAACGTGGGGGGTCAAAATTGAACGCTCTTTCGAATAGGTTAGGTTGGAAGTTTGTAGGATGTAAGCTTTAGCTGGAAATCAAACTTTGTCAAAAAAATAAAATTTACATGAAATTTTTTGCGCAAAATTGGATTTAGGCAGAAATACTGAATCAAAAAAACCTGCTGCTACCATTGTAAGAATAACTTCTAAACTACTAAATGCTGAAAAAAAGTTTAAATCGGTTCAGGCTTTGAAAAGTTACAGAACTTTTTTTGAAGCTACAGTACTGTGCAAAAAAAAGTTCCCTGTTCGTCGGCGTACAACGAGCTTCGTCGTTTGCGAAAAGTGACGAACGGTGGCCGAAAAGTGACGAAAAAAAATTTTCTAATTTTCACTTTTTTACATTAAAAATGTGTTTTAGAGCACTTTTGAAAAAATTTTTTGTTCGTCACTTTCCGGCCACTGTTCGTCACTGTCCGGCCACTTTTCCCGAACGACGAAGCTCGTCGTACGCCGACGAACAGGGAACTTTTTTTGCACAGTATTGGAGAAATTTGACAGTCAAAATTGAAATTTTGCCTGAATTTTAACCTTCAATTTCTCAGCCCACAGACGTGCTAGAAACTTTGCAATACATGGAAACGCTACGTCTAAGTGTGTGGATTTTAAAAGTAGCAAAATCTTGCAAAAAAATTTACTATTAAGGAAGTTAGAGTCGTTTTAGTACAGCCGATTTTTCGCTTGTTAACAGAAAAGTTTCTAAGTCTACTTCTCCGGCCAAGGCTGAGCGCAAGGCAAACTTAGTTTAAAGTTGAAATTTCCTGCCTACAGTACTGTGCAAAAAAAGTTCCTTGTTCGTCGGCATACGACGAGCTTCGTCGTTCGCGAGAAGTGACGAACGGTGGCCGGAAAGTGACGACCAAAAAATTTTCAAATTTTCACTTTTTTATATTGAAAATGTGTTTTGGAGCACTTTTGGAAAATTTTTTTGTTCGTCACTTTTCGGCCACCGTTCATCACTTTTCGCAAACGACGAAGCTCGTCGTACGCCGACGAACAGGAAAATTTTTTTGCACAGTACTGGAGAAATTTGACAGTCAAAATTGAAATTTTGCCTGAATTTTAACCTTCAATTTCTCAACCCACAGACGTGCTAGAAACTTCGCAATACCTGAAAACGCTCGTCTAAGTGTGTGGATTTCAAAAAACAAAATCTCGCGAAAAAATTTACTATTAAAGAAGTTACAATTGTTTTAGTACAGCCGATTTTTCGCTTGTTAACAGAAAAGTTTCTAAGTCTAGCCCGGCCAAGGCTGAGCGCAAGGCAAACTTAGTTTAAAGTTGAAATTTCCTGCCTACAGTACTGTGCAAAAAAAGTTCCTTGTTCGTCGGCATACGACGAGCTTCGTCGTTTGCGAGAAGTGACGAACGGTGGCCGGAAAGTGACGACCAAAAAATTTTCAAATTTTCACTTTTTTATATTGAAAATGTGTTTTGGAGCACTTTTGGAAAATTTTTTCGTTCAAGTAAGATTCTGTAACGGAGCAGGGGACACTTTGCTTCCCCCCTGCGCTGAGGCCAGTTTTGTGAATAGAGTTGGGCGGACAGTCAGTATATGTAGGGTCATGTGTGAGCTCGCTGGCTTCCTGCTCATTTGCATAACTCTGTACGTAGGCTGTATAATTGTCTGGTTTAAATTTTTATCTCATTTGCATATCGCTGTTTTCTGTTTTGTTCCTGTTCGTACTATTTAGTCAGTCAGTTGTTCGGTTTTGTCTGGTGTGTGCGGGTCGTGTCTGACTCTGCCAAATACCTATAATAGGATAAAATCAGCTGAATGCGACTTTTTACTATACAAATCAGCAAATAACTTCGTTTCACGTCCACACCGAAGCTCCTAATTTTGTACACTGATGGTAATGGCAAAATCACATAATTGGTGCAAAAGGCAAGTATATTGATTGAGTTTGAGTTAAGTTATAAATCTTAAAAAATTTAAAAAAACTTCGCGTCTCTTTTTACTTTTTTCAGCCAACTTTTCTCAGCATCTGCCAAACCGTTTTTCATTATCATGGGCTCTATCGATGTGGTTTGTCATGCCATAACTTTTCTCCTATTTTCGTATTGAACGGTTGTGGCTTCGCTGAGAAATGTGAAAAAAACTTCATTTTTAACGCATTTTGTGAAAATGGTGACGTTCACTAACTTCTCAGTACAGTTGTTAGAAGCAATAAAACTTTTGTAGATATTATGTGCAACAATTTGCAAGTAAGATTTACTTGTTTAGTTGTGAAATTGCGTGTTATTTTTTCTTTTTTAAATTTGATACTATGGTGAACGTAATTTGACTTAGATGGTTTGTTGCTTCATAAACTTTCAAATTTCAATGTCTTCATACATAAATATACGTAGTGCCAGTCACATGACGTACAATGTACATACGGTATTACTATAGTAATTACTGATTTTTTTCTCATTTTTTTGCGTTTAAAATCTATATTTTTAAATCCTGAAGTCCCAAGTCAAGTCGTAACACCCTCAGAATTTATAAACCCTATAACGAAGCCAAACATCATAGCCGCGGTAGTCCAACGGTTTTACTTTTTCACGTCCGCTCACCGAAAATGTGTAGACTCGACACAAGTCAGTAACTTGATTTAGAAAATCGAAACGGCTGTTTGAGCTAATTACATTTTTCTTTTAATTAATTTTTTTGTACATTGACTGAATTTTACCAATATAGTCAATAAGTCAGATAATTTGTTTTAGTTTAATAAATTTTGATATTTCCCACATTTTTGTTGATTTTTTACCCTAACGACGGAAATTGCGAAAGAACTACATTAACGGAAGCAAGCCCGCAAGGCAATTGGGTCTTTTGACTTTTCCGTTATTCCCCCACCACTCCGGAATTTGGAATTTACCGAACCGATTTGAATAATTTTTGCACCAACGGACTCCTCTTGACTTAAGGGCTTTAAAAATACTAAATTTAAAAAATTTTAAAATTTTTAAAAAAATTTAAATTTTTAATATTTTGCAAATTTTTAAAATTTTAGCGATCCAAAGCCCAAAAATTCTTATATAGAATACTTTCCTCATCTCAGAAAATGAAAAAAACGCGCATTTTGTATGCAAATTCTAAAAGTTTTATTTTTTAAACCTTACATTTTTGAAGTCTTGAGGTCAAGAGGAGTCCATTGGTGCAAAAATTATTCAAATCGGCTCAGTAAATTACAAATTCCGGACTGGTGAGGGAATAACGGAAAAGACCCAGGCATTACTAATATGTAGGTGAAATGTAGGTGACGGAAACGATTTGATGGAGGCGGAAGTGTAAAACACTCCGCACGTGAGGTGCTTTAACCCTTCAATTCCCAGAGTATTTCTCTCTAGGCAACCTCCATCTGGCACCTTCTAGTTTTTTGACCATTGCTCAAGCTACGTGCTTTGTAAAGACATCGCGAAGCCACCATTCGATAGATAAATGAATGATGAACAAAACATACATAATTAGTCGATTAATGGTCTAGGACGCACCGTTTTTGAGTTATAAGCGCTCAAAGTTGAGAATTTTTAAAAACTTCACCCTAGAGTATCAACACAGCAACGGTGCGCTTGACATAGTTAAATGGTAAAAATAAACTACATTATCCGCTGTATCTGATGCACAAAAAACCAGACTGCTGGAGTCGCGTTCGAATTTCATAATGTGGTCTTGAAAAATACTACTTTTGCGATGAAAAAAATCAAATTTTCACATTGCTTAATTAAGCTTAGGCTTCGCTGTGTGGCAGTAGGACTAAAAATTGATGGCTCAATGAGATCATATCACTAGAATAAACTAGTCAAGTTGCATAGCTCCCGATATGGTAGTTAATCATGTGGTATCTCCCATAATTTTCTGGGCATGAAACGGTTATAAAACAACTGAATACTAAAGTTTTAGTCCGTGAGCTCAAAAATGAGCAATTTGAAGCTACTATATATTCCTGAAAAATCAACTAGATTGAAATCGGTTTCAGATTTGCAATTCACCATTCCCATAACAGGGCATAATAAGGAGAGTGTCGTGCTCTTCCTATAACGTACTTTTTGTGGAATGTAAAAAAGCAAGAGCACTCGGGGGGCTGTAGCGCCGGAGGGAAGACTGCACTCTGAGCCGCGGCTGGAGAGGAGGCTGCAACTTGAGCTGCGTCGGGGGGGGCGGGGGGACTGCACCTTGACTGCGGTTGGGGGAGGGGCTGCACCTTCAGCTACGATGGAGGGAAGATTGCACTTTGAGCCGCGGCTGGGGGGGGGGCGCTGCACCTTGAGCTGCAATTTTCGCTGTTGAAGAAATCTTTGCCAAGTTTTAAATAATTTCGCAATCTTAAAACGTTTAATAGGACTAAAGGGTTTAAAAATTAAGCTTAAAAATGCTTTTGAAAACAACCGGATTAAAAAGAGACTTAACTTTTAGTGCTGCTTTTTAGTAGGACTAAACGGATTTAACTATGCACGCTAATGATAAGCGTGCATGTTATATCCGTATAGTCCAGCACAGTGACAGTTTTGGAATGGGGCGAGACTAAAATTAAGCCGCTGACTTATTTTAACCTGTTTAGTCCATTTAACCAGGTTTGCCACTCATAAACCTCGGTCTAAATTAAGTCCGGTAAAGAACATAACTTTCCATTCTTCGCTCCTATTGGTTACACAAAATGAAACCCTAGAAGGGTAAAAAGATTTCTAAAGTATTCTCCAGCATATTAATATTCTACTAAAAACAGATCATTAAAAGAAAAAACCAAAAAACATATATAACTTACTTGTTAAGCAGGAAAAGAACCAGAAATAGTTTAAAGCAATAATGAGTTAATAATCATAATAATATAGAAATAATCAAGTCCAAGCAGCGTCCAAGCGCCTAAATAGCGCAAATAGCACCATCTGGTGCAATAAGCGCTATTTTTTAAGCCACTTTGATGCGCTATCGCTGTGCTATATGCGCTATTTTTTTATATCGTCGACTAAAACACAAACAAAAATTTAAAAATAATTTTAAAATTTTTCTAATTTATTGAGGGACCGTATACTTACTAAAAAATACAAAACTTTTAAACAAATTAGCCAATAGCACAAAATAGCGCCTAAATAGCGCAAATAGCAAGCTCGGGTGCTATAAGCGCTATTTTTTAAGCCTATAAAAAAATAGCGCTTATAGCACTTTGATGCGCTATCGTTGTGCTATTTGCGCTATTTATGCAATATTTTTTTATATCGACGTCCAGAACACAAACAAAAGTTTTAAAATACTTTTAAAATTCTTTTTGTTTATTGAGGGATCGTATACGTGCTAAAAAGTACAAAACTTTTCAATAAGTTAACCAATAGCACAAAATAGCGCCTAAATAGCGCAAATAGCACCCTCAGGTGCTATAAGCGCTATCCAAGATCAGCATCACTATTTAAAGGGAAATTAACACAAACACCAATAGGCCAGCGTAGCTCAGTCGGTAGAGCGTTAAGCTAGTAATCTACAATGGGTGGTTCAAATCCCCCCTGGCCATTTTTCTGTAGAAGTTTCATCCATATCCAAAAAAATAGCACATATAGCACCGTCGATAGCGCTTATAGCGCAAATAGCGCATATAGCACTCCCAAAAAGCGCTATAGCGCAAATAGCGCCTATAGCACCTTCGATAGCGCATGTAGCGCAAATAGCGCATATAGCACCCCCAACAAGCGCTATAGCGCAAATAGCACATATAGCGCACAAAGCGAAGCACAAAAGCGAAAGCACCCAAAAAGCGCAAAAAAAACACCCGAAAAAAACCCAAAACCCAAAGCAAAAATCCCACACCCAAAAAGCGCTATAGCGCAAATAGCGCATATAGCACCTTCGATAGCGCATATAGCGCAAATAGCGCATATAGCACCCCCAAAAAGCGCTATAGCGCAAATAGCGCATATAGCAAATTCCATAGCGCTTATAGCGCATATAGCGCATATAGCGCATAAAAAAAGCGCTATAGCACAAAAAGTGCTATTTCGATTTCGCTTACACGCGTTCGTTACCCCGGAGTCACACATCTTTGGCTTCAATTCAGAGTTGAGGTCAGCCGTTTACTCAAGAAGCTAGTCTGACCGTGTTGACTGTTTCTACGCATTCCTCGGATAAATCTTTTCAAAGCAAAAAGTTTTACTGACTGTGCACTTTTTATTATAAACCTGCTTTTAATTTCTGAAGCCAAAAAATTATAAAAACTAGATAAGAAAAATGCCCTGCGGGACGCTGGTAGCATAATAGGCCAATTTGCAATATCCATGTAAATGATTCATTGTATAAGAACCGAAACTGAAGCTGAAAAAATGACCTGTTAAAAGTCTGCAAACTAGAACATTTTGACTGAGCAATAGGCCGACTGCTGCGCCCTATTATTGCGGGCAAAATCGGTTAGCGATTATTAGGTCTTTCTTCCTCAACAGGAGCCACTAATCGACAAAGTAGGTAGTATAAAACTTAATAAGCATGGTATGGTCCTGTCCTGTCTGAATTATTGTGTATTGCCAAGAGTACGTAATAGTGAAAACATTCTACATAGCTAATCGGCCAAGGAACAATGCTCCGGCCGAAATAATTGTTTTACGCCTTGATTTCAGGGGAAGAATTTAATTTTTTTCGCCTTGATTTTTACCCTCCTCTTTTGAATCAAGACATGTCCTGATTTGAGATGGGTACCCTCGATTCAGCACACCACCAGCACAAAATCGGTTTTGTCTTGATTTCAGGGGGGTACACCCTCCCGTTTCGGCACACCACCAGCTCACCACAGGTGCCCCCAGAAATCAGGACACTGCCTAGATTTGCGGGAAAGGTCCCCCCTCGAATCAATTTGAGCGAAAGTGGGCAAAAATGTCACCCGACGAAAATTTCTCAAAATTTACGAATTTTGATCAATAAAGGCGCAGGGTCCTCAAACTTTAGCCGGAATGGCCGAAACTTTTAACACCATTCTGTTTATGCCCAGACTAAGCCCAAGAGGCCCAATTATACAACCGTGGTGCCCGCAATAATAGGGCGCAGCAGTCGGCCTATTGCTCAGTCAAAATGTTCTAGTTTGCAGACTTTTAACAGGTCATTTTTTCAGCTTCAGTTTCGGTTCTTATGCAATGAATCATATACATGGATATTGCAAATTGGCCTATTATGCTACCAGCGTCCCGCAGGGCATTTTTCTTATCTAGTAAACGTTTTCTTTTATTGGGTGTGGTGTTGTCCTTGGTGGTTTCGCTTGTGTGTTGTCTTCTTTTGTCTCGTTTCGTTGAAATGGTTGACTCTAGGTCGACGGGTGGAGGACTTGGTCCTCGATTCTAGTGGATTTTGAGGCGTCTAAGTAGCCTTTGAGCCCGATCGCCCCGTGGACTACGGTCACTGGGTTTTGTATCCCTCTATATTTGGGATCCAGTGAGCCCCCTAAAGGACGCGCAGCTCAATACCGCTACAAAGTGGTAGCAGAGCGTGGTTCCCTTTTCTTTATTGGCAGCCCGCGGATCGCCTCAAATTGGTAGCTTGGTGGCTTAGGACAGTTTTACTCTGCCCATAGCCCACCTCTTCGACGAAACATTTCGCTCAAAGGATGGAGCGATCGGAACAACCGCCTAAGGCGACTCACATTCCGCGCCCTAGCCAGGTTCTCACTCGGGGGCAACGCAAGGAACTTGGTTTGCCCTTGCCTTCCCCTCCTGTTCTTCCCCACTTCAGTAGTAAGGGCCGCCGGGCGGTCGCTGAAACTGAGGTAAGCTGGGAAGGTCCTGTGTTGGCTGGGCCGGAAGCTGTGACCGGGGCGCACGCTTCGCAGTGGTCGATTCCTGTTTTTCCGTTGGCCTCGGAATCGGAGATGAGGCACGTTTTCCCTCCGTCCGGGACGGTAGGCGAAGCCCTGTCTATGCGGGCCTACGGCCGTCATGCGGGATCACCTGCATTGCCTGGACGGGCCTACGAAGGCACGGTACAGGTGGGCGAGATAAATTCTGACAACTCGCCGCACAGAACCGACGACTCGAATACACGGAGTGCTATGGGTGTTTTGTCCGGGATGCAACGCCCTTTAATTGCCATGCTTCCGGGCGCGGACGGAGGACCAAGACAACGCAGTCGGTCCCTGTCTGACGTGGGAGGCTCGACAGTGCAGCCTAGTGTTACGCCGCACGCGGAGGCGTACCCATATCAAGCATTGAGCCCCAACGCGAGACCGGCAAGGCCACCCGCCGTCGAAAGGCAGACGATGGGGCCTAGAGATGAGTGGGCGCCGACAGAGCGTAAGTCGGCTCAAAGTACAACGGTGCAAAGGGGTACGCACTATGCGCCCTGCGCACCTCGCGGTGAGTATATGCCGCAACCTTGGCCACAGGCGGGCCGGAGTCAAGCGCCCTGGGTACTACTCACAGTCGTACTATCCGAATGCTATGGG
The DNA here is from genome assembly GCA_030248245.1 of Trissonchulus sp. WLG1_4. Taxonomy (NCBI): domain Eukaryota; kingdom Metazoa; phylum Nematoda; class Enoplea; order Enoplida; family Ironidae; genus Trissonchulus; species Trissonchulus sp. WLG1_4. Next base: position 16,357 of record JASANF010016187.1, read on the forward strand.
TGGCTCTCGTCAGGAGGGCACAACGAGGCGCGCACTGAGCCCGCCGCACGAACGACGCCGTCCGTCGATGGAGTCAAATGTTGACCCCGTCGATCCCGCTATGGGGCTCGCCCGTGCCCTCTAGGGTCTAATGCAAGGTCAAGCGATTAAGGGCCAGGCCAGCCTGCAAAATCTCCAACGGTTCGACCCGGTAGATAAGGTCAGTATTCACATCTGGCTTCGAAATTACGAGCGAATTACGGGACGAGCCGGGTGGAATGACGAGGACCGGTTGGAATTTCTTGGGGGATACCTTTCGAGAAAAGCCCTAGACCAATTTGGCCGCATTACGGCGGATCGAAATGAGTCGTGGGCTGCCGCTAAGGATACGTTGATCGAAATTTTTGGCGAAGTAAGCAAAAGCTCGGATGAGCTTCGCACCGAGTTTCAGACGTACTGCCAAGGCCCAAACCAGCGGGTAGTGGCTTTTGGCCTGGAACTTAAACGACGCGCGCGAAAGGCTTACCCCGAATTCTCGGAGCAGGCCCTTAACCCGATATTGGCGGGAAGGTTGCGGAGGGGCCTCCGAGAGGATATTAGACGCGCTCTTATTGGAGTTCGAAGTGAAGACTTCGAGGTGTTGCTGACTTATGCGAAGGAAGCGGAGCAGTACTTGGGTAGCCCTGATGAGGGCAATGGCGCGTCAAGGCGGAGACGTGCCCCTCAACCCAAGAACCCACTCGTTTACACCGCGTCGGAGCAGTCAAAGCTAGTCGATAATGCACGACGAGGGCCTAGTTTGTCTCAGAAACTGGCGCAGACCCGGGATGCCCTAGTAAAGATGGCGGCAGACCAGGCATCAACCAAAGCACAACTAGCTGAGCTCACGAAATTGGTGCGTGGGCTAAGTAAACCTTGGGCTAAGCCAAGTGTGGAGCCAGCGAGAATGGGCGTCTATCACTCTCGCCCTACGAGCAACCGAGCTAATGTGCCCTTGAAAGAGGGGAAAGTTCGCTGCTATCAGTGCAACGAAGTAGGACACTTTGCCCGTGATTGCGAAAAGCGAAAGGCCCGTAGGTTACGCGAGGCCGAAAGTAAGGGGCGTGCAAATGCAGCTGAGTTTGACTCAGAAGAGTCGCAGGAAGAGTCTGCTGAAGAAGCAGAAGACCCTATAGAGGGGTCAAGTGACTTCAATCAACCAGCTGAGCCGCCTCGGAAACAAAAAGAAAGCGGGATGCAGAAATCCCTGATAAACGTGGTGTCTGGTAGACCCCGATTTACAGAGAAAGACTCGGAACGGGATGTGGTACGCAACTCCCAGCGACGAAATAGTGCAAAGGCGGCAGCTTTAACCGCTAGTGCTGAACCGAACCGGATGGTGAGTGCTCAACCTAGTATGGTTGCCAAGACCCGCCTGAGCCGGAACGATGAGGAGCAAACGAAAAAAGGGTTGTCCCAAACAGTCGATGTCGATCTATCTGCGTACCCAAGCCAGGCGGTAATTAAATGTCACCTGGATGGCGTGTTGACCACTGCGTTTTTGGATACAGGTGCTAATATCTCACTGATGAGTGAAGCCCTATACGCACGCATGGTCCGCCACGCTGACGTCACTCGCGAAGAGTTCACAGGGCAGCCGCTTCTGGCTCTGGGAGGGACTCCGATCCCTATCCGAGGGATAGTCCGAGCAACGCTGAAGCTAGCAGGTTACACCTATTATGCTCGTTTTCGGGTAATCGACGAGTGTCCCAACGATTTGCTCATCGGCTATGATATTTTGCGTAATGCGAACTGGACTCTGAATATTCCTAGACAGAGAGTCCAGATCGGTCGTCTTTCAGTCCCGTTTTTGAATAACCAGCAGGTAATGCGCACTTTATGTAAGACGCAGCGAACCATCAATCCGGTATGGGACGTATGTTTATGCGAGACCCTTACGGTTCCGTCCATGAGCAAAAAGGTGGTCACGGTTAAGACGCCATATCTAATCCAAGCCGGCGTGTCGTGTTTTGAAGGTAACCCGAGTCTCACGATGCATCATGGCGTGTTTCCAGCGTCTTCGGTGCATGACGTTGGCTTCGATCAGTTCGTGATACAGCTCGTGAATGCGACACAGCGAGACGTGAAACTGTACCGCGATACCCGAGTTGGCGTTCTCCACCGGGTTAAAGGCGTGCGGAGTCTAGAATCTGTTACTCGTGTCTCAAACGGGGGTGACCCGTGTCACGGTAGTCGGTGGCTCCGATTGGTGACTTCCATCTGGCCGACTCGCGACGGAGGCGGGAAAGGCCAAAAGGAGGGCTGAGCCCGACGCCAAGAATCGCCGATGGTGGAGTGGTGGGCCTACTGAGTACAACGGCCCTTCCACAGTTGGCTACACTAGGTCGCTTCACGGGAGATAAGCTCCGGATCTGCACGACCGAACTTTCGCCCTTGGAACTAGATGAGGGCGATGATAATCTGGACCCCCTGCCGGAACAGATGGAACTGTCGAAAAGCGGTCACGAAGCCCTGATCAAATTGGACCTATCGGATAGTGTCCTTACGCCACAGGCGCAAGAGCGTCTCCGGCAGGTGCTAATAGAATACGAGGACTGCTTCTCGGTCCGCGAAGGAGAAACGGGCAGAACATCTCTCACGACCTTTCGTATTGACACGGGATGCGCTAAGCCTGTGTGTCAACGACCTTATCGGGTGTCGCCAAAGAAGAAAAGCATTATTGACGAACAGGTGAACGACATGCTTAAGAACGGCATTATTCGGCCATCGGATAGCCCTTGGTCGTCACCTGTTGTGTTGGTTATGAAGTCGAACGGTAACTATCGATTCTGCGTCGATTATCGCCGGCTGAACACCGTGACGGTTCGAGACACGTTCCCTTTTGCCGCGTATCGATGATTTGCTCGACCGTCTCGGTAAAGCGAAAATCTTCTCGTCGATGGACCTTTGTGCGGGCCATTGGAACGTACCCGTCCACGAGGACGATAAATGCAAAACGGCATTTTCAACCCACTCGGGTTTGTACGAGTTTAATTATTACTGCCGTTCGGCGTGACAAACGCCCCTAGTCACTTTATGCGTATGATGCTCATTTGTCTCGCGGGGCTAGAACGTGTCGAAGTCTACATCGACGACGTTTTATTCTGGGATGAATCCGAAGAGGATCACATTGCTAACCTACGCAGAGTCCTCGAGCGTATGCGAAAGCACGGGCTGAAACTTAAATTAGCCAAATGCAAGTTCGACCGGAACCAGTTGCCCTTCTTGGGTCATGTTGTATCGCCAAAAGGGCTGGAAATGGACCCAAAGAAAGTCGAGGCCGTGCGCACATTCCCACACCCTGCCAGTGTTGAGAAGCTTCGCAGCTTCCTTGGCCTAGCAAGCTATTATAGACGTTTCGTTGAGGGGTTCGCTAAGATAGCCTACCCTTTGACTCGTCTACTAAAGAAAGGGGCCAAGTTCGACTGGACGGGAGCATGCGAGGTAGCGTTTAACACCCTGAAAGAAACCCTGACGTCAGCGCCTGTACTAGCGTTCCCTAATTTTGACAGACCCTTTGTGGTCAGTACGGACGCAAGCGCCATAGGGTTTGGTGCCGTATTAGAGCAGGCGGACCATGAAGGACGTCGTCACCCCGTCGCTTATATTAGTAGGCGCACCCGCGATGCGGAGTCAAGGTACGGTTCGTCGGACCTTGAAGGGGCTGCCTTGGTGTGGGCCGTGAGAACGTTCCGGCCCTACTTATGGGGCACTCGTTTCACTGTTGTGACCGATCACGCACCTTTAGCCTCGATGTTTAAGAAGAAGCAAGCCCCTAACGCGCGGTTTTCTCGCTGGATTGCTATCATGTCCGAGTATGACTACGATATTCAGCATAAACCCGGTAAAGCTCATGGCCATGCAGATGCCCTTTCCCGTAGATACGGCTATGAGGGCTCTGCAGAAACGGGAGGCCTCGAGCCGCTGCGGGCCTCAACCCAGCTCGAGGACCAACAGCTAGTCCATCATAGTGGGGTAGCTGCCGCGACTACCTGGACCAACGAGTTGCGCCGTGCGCAGCTGAATGATCCAGAAGCAGCCCCAATGATCGCCTATAAGAAGGCCAAGCTTCTGCCGAAAGATGACCGTCTCAAAAGTTGGGTCCTACGAACAGCACCCTGTTTCCATATCGGGGACGACGGTCTCTTGTATCGGTTAGTCTTTTCCGATTTCGGGTCGCGCAAGGCGAACGAAACCTACCAGCTTGTTGTGATACCCGAAAAGTTTCGAGCGGAAATTCTGAAAGAGTGTCATGACGCCAAGCAAGGTGGTGGACACTTCGGGTTTCGCAAGACGTTTGGCAAGCTACGCACTCGTTATTTCTGGACCGATATGGCGAGAGATGCTCAGCAGTATTGCCGATCTTGCCCCGTCTGTTTGCGCCGCCATAGCGGCCCAGCCCGACGAGGGGCGCCTCTAAAAAGTCTAATGGACGGCGTAGAGGCCCCTTTTGATCGAATTGCGTTGGATTGTCTAAGCCTACCTAAGACCAAGGCTGGCAATCAATACGTGGTGGTAGTAGCGGACTATCTTACCAGATAGGTCGAGGCATTCCCGGTGCCAGACCAGCAGGCTTCGACGCTAGCTCGTGTTCTGGTCGAAGGCGTTTTCACTCGCCATGGGGTACCGCTGGCGGTTCTAACCGACCAACACCCTAGTTTCGAAAGCCGCCTGTTTAGACAAGAACTTTCTCGAATAATGGGGTTTTCGAAGCTCCGTACAACCGCTTTCCACCCCCAAACCGACGGGCTGGTGGAACGCATCAACCAAACTTTCGTTCAGATTATGAGTAAGTACGTTAACGGGCATCAAAATGACTGGGACGTCTTACTGCCCTTTGTACTCTGGTGTTACCGGGTGACAGCGCAGGAATCCACCCAGGATTCGCCGTTTAAACTCATATATGGTCGGGAGCCGAGATTACCGCTTGAAACCTTGTCTAAACAGCTGCGTCAGTCGGATGGGCCTGGGAATCTGACCGAGTACTCGACGCAGCTGATAGACAAACTGCGCGACTCTTGGTTCTGGTCCAAACGTTCATTGCGCGCTGCCCATGAGCGGCAGAAACGTTTGCGTGACTCGAAAACTAAGCTTCCCCAACATAATGTGGGCGATTTAGTATATTTGGACCGGAGTAAAGTGCCTTTGCCCGTAGGCCAAACTAGAAAGTTGGCCAACAAGTTCAAAGGTCCGTACAAAATAGTACAAATATACTCCGATTCCGTGATCAAAATTATCCCAGAGGGGTCTGAGGGGAGAGAGGAGATAGTAAACGTTGAACGTCTGAAACCTTGCCCCACCACCCCCCGAGCTTTTGAGACTGGAGATGGGCGGAAAGGTGGCAAGGCTCGGTGTGCATTTGTTAATACTGTGTGTGTTTCAGGCCGAACCATTGGTGGCTTATACTCAGCATTGTCTGTAGTGCCTTATTCAATTGCAATGGTGCGCCCTGTTTATCGTCCGCAGAAGGGCCAGTCGACCACACGCCAACAATGTCACTACCCGGCTGCCCACAGCGGCCCCGTGATCACACCCGGCCGTCGTCACCCCACGGTTAATGACGCCCACTCTCCAGGTGAAAGAATCACTTCTAATCGACCCTCCGATGCCAATGCCGCTCTCAGTACGCTATCTATCCACGAACACTACCGGCGTGCTATCTGTGGCGTTCCGCCACCCGAGTCACTCGGCGCTCTTCGGGGTCATGACGAGCGGGCTGCATCTTCGGCCCGTACCCAAAATGAGCCGCCAAGACGGCGGCGGGCTCAGCGTCATCCGTTTTTGACGAACACGCAGGTGCGCCGAAAGCGCCGACGTCGAGCCCAATTGCGTCGGAGTTTCGAGGAACTTTCGGTTTCGCGGTACGGCCCTAAGACGTCGACGCCGAGACGATGGAACGAGCGCCCAGGCGGCCAACGTTCTTTCAGTCGTCAGGGTCAGGGGCGCTGCCGTGACGCCATAGATGGGCCATCGCCTCGAGAAGGCCCTGCCCGTTTGGTTGATGTGGGCCTTCCGGCGGTGCTGGCAGCGGCCGCTTCTAGCCAAGCAATTCGGGCCGAAGCCGCTGCCGAGCCCATGGTTGTTGACGAACCCGAGGAAGGTGAACTTCGAGACTCATGCGAAGAGGGAGAGCTACGCCCAGATGACAGCAACGAAACAGCGTCGGTTATGGAGTTATCGCAGGAACCGGGCGGCCAGTGCGAAATCGCTGTACTGCCCGAAGCAGTGGCACAAATTGATGCGGCGGCGCTGCCGATAAAAGCAGTCGCCCTGCTGGATAATCGCGATATTGTTTTAGCCGAGGCGGGTGTGGCCGCCACTTTGTTTCCGTCGATCGAAGTGCAAGTGGCACGGTGGCAGCACCCGCAGTCACGTGAGTATAGGGCCAAGTTTGGGCCCCCTCCGATCGGCCCGAATCGCCAGTTAATCTTGGTTTGCGAAAAAGACGTCTGTAACGTGGCCCGAAATTCGCACAATGGCATATACGGCCACCAGGCCCTGCGTATCTTAATGGGCCAACAGCGATCGATCGTACGCATATTTGACGAAGCTCAGACGGCCAACGATGGTGGCGAGGTCCGCGATGCCTTGTTGCTGCTGTGGACCCGCGCCTGTTTCGAATATCGTGAGGAATTGGAGGCCAACCGACAAGCGGGCCCCAAGCACCAGGCTGTCTTCTGGCTAGACCAAGATATCACTATGCGAACCGAAGAATTCGCTGGAGTAGGTCCTGAGGCAGTAGACCGCGTACGGGCCACGGTTACGCTGACCCCTCCTGTTATCTCTGGCGACCAAAATATGGGTGCTTGCACTATTCGGGCCGTTGGGTATGGCCCTAAACCTTGGAAGGCGCTGCGCGTGGCATTCTACCTACTATGCCCAGACGCGTGGATGGCGGATCCTCTTTACGATGGAAGTGGCTACTGGTCCCGCCAGCCGGAGCTTGTGTTTAAGCCCGGACACCCACTGTCCTCCACGTTTCGGCGATCAGCTGAGAAGGGCCGCCAGGCGGAGTTGCGGGCATTCCGCAGCCCGTCCCTGCTTTCGAATTTCGCTCCTACGCCATTCGAGTACGAAAGCCAGCGCTTCCAATCTGTCGAACAGGGCTATCAGTACTTGCGGGCCCGAGTATTCGAGGATAACTTGACCGGGGCCCTCGTCTTTTATGCTGCCCAGGCCAACGAGATTCAGCGTATCGGGCGGCGGGCTATTCCGTATGCCGCTGCCCGAGATCCCAGCGTTATCGATTGGTATCCGGGTAAAGCGCTCGACGTTATGTTTGGCCTACTGATGGCCAAATACGAGCAGGTGGCCGAGGCCCAGAGCGAACTACTCGAAACGGGCCAGGCTGTGCTCGTAGAGGCCACTATGGATGTGTTCTGGGCCGCCGGTCGCCTTGTTCGCGATCCCGAGCTGAAGATTGGGCCTCAAACCACTGGCGCTCGACATGGTTGGCGCGGTGCTAACCTGTGTGGCCTACTGCTGGAAGAAGTCCGCCGTCGACTACGCCGTGCCCATCTTCGCGCCCAACAACCGATGGGAGGGCCCAACCAACCACCCCCGATCGGAATCCCTGAATCCGTATTCGCACCCTGATCCTGCTAATCCCCGATCTGCCTTCCTTGCCGTATGGACAATTTACTTTTGCCGAACTGTATATTTTCCTTCAATTTCCGGTGCTACGCTTTATTTCCATTCGAACATTCCCGACGTATTTAGAACTTATCCTTCCAGTCAGAAGACCATTCCACTTTATTTACTATTTTTGTCGTTGTCAGATGTGCCATTTATGTCTAATCACATTGATATTTTTTTGTCGTGCTCTTGCTTTTTGGTGTTTCTATTAATGGGAAAGAATCAGCGGCTCACTTAACACTGACACGATATCTTGATTTTGGTGGTAATACTGACTCTAGTGGGTTGAGTGACTTGCGCAGTTGGATTGGCAAGTGATCCCTCCTCCCAGGCTTTGCCGAGGCCCTGGCTCGAGGACGAGCCTTTATTTGGGGCCGGGCGAATGTAACGGAGCAGGGGACACTTTGCTTCCCCCCTGCGCTTAAGCCAGTTTTGTGAATAGAGTTGGGCGGACAGTCAGTATATGTAGGGTCATGTGTGAGCTCGCTGGCTTCCTGCTCATTTGCATAACTCTGTACGTAGGCTGTATAATTGTGTGGTTTAAATTTTTATCTCTTTTGCATATCGCTGTTTTCTGTTTTTGTTCCTGTTCGTATTATTTAGTCAGTCAGTTGTCCGGTTTTGTCTGGTGTGTGCGGGTCGTGTCTGACCCTGCCGAATAAACGTTTTCTTTTATTGGGTGTGGTGTTGTCCTTGGTGGTTTCGCTTGTGTGTTGTCTTCTTTTGTCTCGTTTCGTTGGAATGGTTGACTCTAGGTCGACGGGTGGAGGACTTGGTATTCGATTCTAGTGGATTTTGAGGCGTCTAAGTAGCCTTTGAGCCCGATCGCCCCGTGGACTACGGTCACTGGGTTTTGTATCCCTCTATATTTGGGATCCAGTGAGCCCCCTAAAGGGCGCGCGGCTCAATACCGCTATATATATATATATATATATATATATATATATATATATATATATATATATATATATATATGCATCAGTTTATTACAGTAACCGTGATTTTCGTTGAATAAAAGTTAACACTATTGACTATGAGATAGCTTCCACCTAATAACTAACACTGTTAGTAACACTGTTTGGCGTATACTAAGAGTCGACCAGTCACAGTTACAATTATAACGAAAAAAATATTTTTAGGAGCTTTTCAGATCGTGATTTCGCAGACAAATAAAATGGCGTGATTTCGCAGACAAATAAAATGGAGAAAGTTGGAGATATATTTTTTATTGCAGCGTCTACTGCAACATCCTCGGTTACTGTAACCCATTAAAAGGTCGTTGGTATGCCAGCAAAGCAGTTGCCCCTGACCCCTGCACACTGCCCCCGGGGAGATATATCGTCCACATTGAAAAAGCAATTCCAGGCGTTGCTGATATTTTCGGCGGCTCAAAAAACGCCCTCAGCACTCAACTTCCAAAACAGGTGCCGAATAATTTTCTCAAACAAACCAGCAACAAAGGTTTCTCAATTAAGGTGGTAGTGTCGCCAAAGCAGTTTTGCAAAATAACTAACGTCAATAACTAATTGCACGCTGCTAGATTCACAGCGTGCATCTAGAATCTAGTTATTGCACTGCTGTAGGCGTGCATCTTAGTTATTGACTTATTGCACTGTGTATATTTCAAGACAGTCATATTATAAGAACCTTATAATACTTTGTAGTTTGCACTAAGCAACTATTCGCACTGGCACGTGATGCCCGCGTTCACTCGTGCGCTGCGCACACTCGTTCATGCACTTGGCGCTTCACTCACGTAACAGTGCGTATAAATAGTTGAGTGCACCCTACATCGTGCTATAACACTGCACCCTATATCGTGCTATAACTTACACTAGTAACTTGTTTCAGGTTTTATGGGAAATCGGCATGCGTTTGACTTCTGCAAGGCAATCGTACGAAATCGCTTGTGGTGTTGTCTACGTGTCAACATTGATTAAAGACTGAACTGCGGCGTCTGATATCATCGGCTTTACTTACGACTTTCGAACATTACAGGCATTGTACATTGATTTTCAGCAACTGTTGAATCTTAATAAAACAACATAATACTCGAATGACAATAAAAGCAACAATAAATATAAAATAAAACAATCTTGACTATTCACATCAATTCAATGTGCTGGCCTCATGTCACCCGAAAACTTGACTAAATACATCATACATCAATACATCATGTATTCTGACTTCGTAACTTTATTAAGAAATGAACATTATTGATCAGAGGCAAGTATATATGATGATAAAAATTTTCAAGTTATAGCTAACATTTTATAGTGATGCGACCAGTAGCCCGTTTCAATAAACTCACAGGCCCACAGGCAAATTTATGGTCCTGTGACCTGTGGCCACAGGTGACTGTGAATGCCTGCCAGTCTGCCACAGCCACAGGCCACCGGCACCGGTCACAATTCCACAGGTGCCACTCACAATATGACAGCATGCACGGCTTGCTTGTAAACGCACAATAGTTTACGCTGCGGAATAACAGCTTGACTGTTGATATGCATGTTATATGAATTCAACTGTGCCTGTGCCTATGAGATTGAAACAGAATTCACAGGCGCAGGCTCACAGGCCCACAAATTTGTGGACCTGTGAGTGGACCCCCGGCGGAAATGGAGGTGGTCCTGGTTTTGGTCCGGTTTCTCTAGAAAGCCGGATAAACTTAGCAGCTTTTATATTTTTTATATAAACGCTTCTACATATTTTATAATTTTGTTTTAAATGATTCAAAATTTTAAATCACACCGAACATACAAAAATACACAATTGTAACAATCAAGCTCATTTAACATTTTGATAACTAAAAATAACATATAAATGCAAACAATTTATTAGCGTGGTATATCATTATTTCAAGGCTAACATTTCAGTGCTGTCATGCACTATAATGAGGTAAATAGAGACTTTGAAATAACCAACTACATCAAGGCACTATAATGAGGTAAATAGAGACTTTGAAATAACCAACTACATCAAGTCACATGTCCCCAAGTTAGATATGGTTCATTTTTTTTAAAAATGTCTATACAGAGATGCTAGTAGCCTGGCTAGTAGGATGGTTTTCTTATTTCTGATTGCTTGTTTTTGAGCGGCAAATCGTTTTTTAACTTGAAATATAATGCAACTTGTAACTATGCTTTTCTTTAACCTTAAGGACTTAGAACCAATGATAAAAAGGGCAGCCATATACCTATGTCTTCAAACAAAACAATACAGAAACTTTAAAGAGAAATTTATGAGGAAGAATTGATGCATCTACAATTAACAGCTTTAACTTTTAATTTTATTATCATGCTTAAAACAGTGACAGCAAACAGTTTGCTAATACTCGGATGTTGTGCCTACAATTTTCCATTATTGGTGATTTACATCATAGTATTCTACATATACGTAAAGCAATGGAAACAATTCAATAATTCATTTTACGTCATAATACGAGCCCGGGCAATTTGTGATTTTCTTCAAAATATTCTTCTAATATTTTTCACAGCAGTCAGAATACCTCAAAACCCTGTAGCATTGATTTCACCTACGAATTACAATGCGGCCTTATTTGCGAGCAAAGCTCTTTGGGGAACAATCTACTTGCAAAGTTTTTTGATGGCTTGTTTGCGCTTTACAGCGGTTCTAAAACCTTTCGATCTCACGGTCAGTTATTGTTTATTCGCCTAAAATATGTATATAGCTTCAGCACGAAGCTTAACTCTACTAACGTATGTAGTTTTATTGAGGTTCCGATGAATATGTAATTGTTTGCATTACCGAAGTCACCTTCAGTTTGCCTTATTTACACTTCCACTAAAGCAGATTCACCCACTGTGAATTTAGTGTGATTTTGCCATTTCGCCGCAGCGTTTTTGCCATCGAAGCAAAACGTAACTTAGACGCAGTGTTTTCGCTGTGGAACAAATGCGTTCTGTTTTTGCCGCAGCATTTTAACCGCCAAACTGCAATTTGAATCTGCGATTCTAGTGCGCTTTGATATCACCATGTAAGTATTAGCGACTTTTGAGTCTAAATTTACCACAAAACAAAATCGCTTGCGAGACGCACTGAAATGGCCGCACAGGTTAAGACGCGGCGACTCGTGTGCGAGCCCCTGCGACTTGCGTTTCGTGACAAAAACGCTACGGCAAAATCGCACCGTGTGAACCGGGGTTGCTTAAGTCTTAAACCAAATTTGGACTCAAAAGACGTAGCCAGTTAGCATTAGCAGGAAAAAGTTCAATGATTCTACCATACAGTTTGCATTTCCAACCAATAAGCACTGATAGGCATGTTTTCAAACGTATTTCAGGTGAAATCAATTCGGATAGTTTACAGTCAGCTTTTGACACTTCTACTTTCTATCCTCATGCTTTTGCCAACACTGCTGCCATGCTGTAATCACGAGACGCCCAATTTCAACTCCACCATCGTAGAATACGGTGGTTATAAGCCTAATGGTGCTGTTGTGATAATGATTCTACAGACACTGGCTGTTATTCTAAGTCTGTTATCCATGCTATTGGCCTGTTTAGCCGTGTATCGGCTTCAAAAGCGAAAACCTCGACAGCTCGGTCAAAACCGTTACCGTAGGGAGCGAAAACTTATTTTGCAGACTGTATTCATTTGTCTGAGCCAAACTTTACTTATTGTGGTTCAAGCTATCGTGACTAGAGGCGGTAAACACGACAGCAATAAATATGAACTGATGTTTCACCTATGTCGACTTTGTATGTATACTGTTGTGTCAGGTAATGGTCTAATGTACATGGCTATAGACAGGAAACTCAGAAATTATTTTATGGCTTACTTCGAAACGGATAAAGTGAGATCAAACAAATCTGTGCCTATAATATTTATACTACCCACATCAAGCTTGTGAGCGAAATTTAACTTTTAAAAAAATCGTTATTGTGTTTTCAGTGCTTGTAAGAATAACTTAAGGGGGTAGTGTCGCGAAAGCAGTCGATTTTGTGCGACTGTAAAACTTTTTCAGTGAATGATAAGACAATGTTCTTTATATATTCTATAATATGTGTTAAAGCAAATATTTTCGCCAAGTTTCAGCGAAATTGATGCAGCGTCCAGTTAGCAGTGAAGTCGCAAAGTCGGAAAAATGACGTTTTGAAAACCTATTCACATTAGATAATTTCGTCACAATTATAAACTTTTTTGTTTAAATTCTTTACACAGACTAAAAGCACATATGCTCTAGTTTATGCACACAAAATTTAGTGCAAATTGCTTGAGTGGTTGTGGAGTAATACCTGTTTGAACTGTGAAGCTCTGCGTAAACTGTGAAGTACTCACAGCAATAATGATAAATTGTGAAAAATTTTTTACGCTTATTTTAAAATCAAAAGAAAAACGAACCTTTATTTTTTATTCTTCTTATTGGTCGCAAAAAATTTCGCGTCAAAACATTATATGTACTTCACAAGCTGGCCAATCTGATATCTGGCTTGATTTTTTGAACTTTCATGTCCCTATTGTGTGATGTCTGGCTTACAAATGATGATTGGTGCAAAACATTGGTAGATATTGGTAGTCTAGTGTCTGGCAGTATTTATTTGACACCATATAGCATTTTACTAGTTTGTCAGTGAACGTACATTTTGAAAACAAAAAGTTCTCTTTTTGCAACTAATGAGCAAAACTGCTTTGGCGACACTACCCCCTTAACTGACCATTTGGCAAACACGAAAAAATCATTCAAATCATTAATAAACGTAAAATTCAATTATCTACGGACAAGTTGTAACTGCATGTAGGTAGGTAAAGCGTAAAGTGAACTTGGCTGCCTTTGCAATACACCCCCGTTTTAAGTTTGTCTGTTTTAAATAAAAATATTGAAAAAACATATGATACACTAAAAAATGGACGCATCAACGTTTAGAATAAAATAAATCAGAGCAGAGGCCTCTGTTAATTTGATAACTCACGAAGATGAACAAAATAACAAGTAGGCGCCAAAAGAGGCAAGGTTCCTTTCCAGGTGTTAAGCTACCTGAGTGTCTTACTCTTCTTCATACCTGGCTTATTCTGATCTAATCTACGTACAAAAACAGTTGTCCAGGATGTTAGGGCCGGTTCCCACTGGGCAGAAATAAGAAATGAAAAACTGAAAGTAAGAAATAGGGGCTTATTTCTGAAATATAGGAGAGGAGCGTAATGTGAACCACCTACTTTTTTGGCTTTACAACGGTCAGACTTAAGCCCACATTTCTCAAGTTGAATTAAAGTACTTATTTAGCACAAAATTTTGTCAGCATTCAAACTAACTATCTAATTAGCTCTATAGTAAGAATCGTATTTCAGCATTCACTATTTACAAAGTTACAGCCAAAAATATAATTAAAATCTGCTTCTGGTTCACATTTGGGAGCGGGTCTTAAAGTGAACTGTTGAGGTCCCTTGGTTGAACCAGTGCCAATTTTGGCGTCCCAGTCAACTCAGAAGGTACGAATTCTAATAATTAGATAGTTCAGAAGTATCCGAAGTCAGCGATATAAAAAACTTCTTACGAGGTGAGATAAAAGCTTTTTGACATTAGGTACCACATGGCACATGGGTACTTTTACAGAAGACATTTTTATTAAAAATCAAAAACTTTTCAATATTATTATTGAGAAATTAGCCCAACTAAGGCAAAAACTCACCGAACTGCAAGCATTTGGAACTTTTCACTGAAGAATTTTAACGTTATTTCTCAATTTTGGTCAAAAAACGTCAAATTGGTTCACTTTTGGGGTCATTCAGAAAAATCAAATATTTGAGTATATCTGAAATTACAGAAACTTTTAGACAAAATAAATAGTACCAGTAAACTCAGCTGCTTCTTTTACCCATATGTACCTAAATTTACTATAGGTTCCAGTTGAAATTGTTTTGAAAATGACCATTTTTCAAGTTTGGACACGTAGCATTTTGAGTCGGACAAAACGGTTTTTTTGAGTACGTATTTTTGATTAACTATTTCTCAAAGCCAACTGGATTGTATTTTAAAAATGAAAACCCGTTTGGGCATTTAATTTTCCTTTGAGTTGATGTTAAAAATATGGTCGATTATTTACCACGGCTGAGTTATTCCGGTGTAAAGGAGCTAGTGATCTACTATTGGGCTGGTTCACATATGGCTTCTCTACTATAAAGGGGCATTCACGCTGCAGAAATAAGAAATAAGGAACTCGAAATAAGCTTTTGATATTTGAGAAATAACGAACCTTCTTTCTGAAATAAGAAATTAAATTCATTTTAACTTAAGAAATAAGAATAAGGATTTAGCCAATCAGAGGCGTTTGCTGAGGCGCGAAAAAATACGCCACGCCTTCTTCTCAGTTGATTGGACAATTCAAATATCGTGCGTACGTACGTACTACGTACATACGTGCTTTTCCAATTGACGACTGTGTAGTGAGTATATACGTATATGTCCGTCGTGTCTGAGTGCGCTGGACATTGTACTCTTTTGTTTTTTTATTGATTGGAACACTGGTAAGTATTTTTACATTTTTTGTCGTACAGATGTGCATTTTTGGAAAATGGCTGGCACCCAGCCACAACCATCCTCCGCGCCCACGTGTGCTTACAACTTTATATTTTAATACATCATTTTTTGCAATTAGTCGCCTAGTTTGTGCATATTTGTATTAATTCAAATCAGGAATTAATCTCCTTGACGTGTAGTAAGTCAAACGAGAGGCATTACGGTAGATTTAGGTACAAAAAATTGAATTACCGCTGAAAAGTTGTTCCATCAAATCAAATAAGAGCTGGAAATCTGATTGGTCGGTTTCTTATTTCTTACTCCTGAGTTCCTGACTAGTGGGAACCGGTCCTTAAGCATCCCGCTGCATCGAGCCATTCGGCTAAATAACTCTTTCATCTGAGCTGAGGAAATCAGCTCTAAGAAGCAATAGACACTGTTTTCCAGGGACTCTTATATACTGCTGATGAAACATTACGGTGCCGATTTTGATTACGACAACAGTGTACATAGAATATTGCTTTTCATGAATATATGCAGACAAAAATCTGGATGCAGCTCCTAAGCTGAAATTACACGCAAAACATGTATACTGGTTACGCAGCCTGGGGCCTGTTGCTCAACTTTACAAATCTCACAATTGTAACAATTGTAAGTGCAAAATCAGGTGATTCGTAATGAATTTATATGATGAATTCGTAATGAATCACCTGATTTTGCACTTACAATTGTTACAATTGTAAGACTTGTAAAGTTGAGCAACAGGCCCCTGCTCAGCAGCGTTTAACGCTGTGAGCAAATAATTTTAGTTCCAGTTCTAGAAGGAACAAAATATTCATTAATTCAGTTGTCCGATTAAAACAGAATGCATACCAAATTCTTCCAGCGATTGAACATACATACTTGATATAAAGTAAAAATAACAATTTGTTGATAAATATAAGCAATAATAAATTTTTGAAACACTATGTAACTGCTCCCGTCAACTTTTACTTCTGTGTGACTTTTTATGTTTCAAAATATCAATGGAGCTCATGATTAAAGTTTCCATGCAGATATCACAATAATACTGTTTTTGCAAGGACTGAGCACCAGAAGACACGGACGCTTTGGCTTCATCTTCGATTTTAGACTCGCTTTTTCCACAATCGCTCAGATGTTGGACTTTTTCCAACCCTGTCAACCATAGTTCATCTTTGCATTTTGGGCAGACCCACTTGCACTGCAAATTTTCATCGCTTTCTGACGCTGAGCCCTCTTTCGCACTCAGACATCCGTAAATTAAGTAATCCGATAAAAACCAACCTCCTTTAGTAGGATTTTCTCGGACAGAATCCAACTTATTTTCTTCTATAAGCTGCTGAAATTTCAGTGGCAGTTTTGTCACTGGAATGGACATCTCGGAATATAAAGATTGCAACTCGACACGTGCAACACGACGCATAGAATAAGAAACATCCGTGTCAAAATAATCCAAAATCTTGGGTATCAACTTTCCGCCATGATATGACAAGCCACCCAACTTCTTCTGCATGCAGTCTTCAATTTCACGACGTATCTTAAAAAACAAGTATTCAAAATAAAAAGTAAAAATTAGAAACACCAATACTACAAAAAATCGAAATGTAATGTGCATTTTCATTCTTATACAAGAAGACTAAGAAACTCCTTTAACTACCAGTAAGATACACTCGTCAGTAGCTAGTCAACTAGCACACCCTTTCTTTTGTTCGCGACTGATAATAATTTTTTTTTATATACAGATTAATACACTTAATATACAGGTGATACAGAACATCTTTTCCGCAGCCCTTCTTCCTCTATTTTAGCATGTATAAAGACAATACGGAACATATTCTTTTCCGCATCCTACTGTAGCCTGTGTGTAATACCTCGAAAGCCAGTGTGAGCAAATGCTGAGCCAAAGGGGGCTCCTTAGCACAGAATTCTATCCAATGATCGCAAAGGACACGACAACAGTCTTGACTGGTTTCCAAGCTGGCTGCCATCAATAGCAAGGAATGCAGTGCAGGCGCGCGGACTGAATTCACCAAATAGCATTTGTTGGTTTCCAAAAGGGTGGAATAAAACAACACTTGATGAGATCGGCTGGCATTTGACTCGTCTACATCCACAATTAGATTGTCTGGTTCCTGAAATAAATGTTTAAAATGATTTTTTTTTCAGAAATTAACAGGCAGCTCATTATGTTTCCTTGAAAATTGTTGCGATCACTTAGTAACTCAAACACGGTTTCAAAGTCAACCATGGTTGGCATATGAATCAGCAAAGCAAATACTTTGTCTTTCAACTTTTCAATACTTTAAAGGCTCAAATTTTACCAAATTTTTCTTTACCTTTCAGTTTACAATGTCCATCTAGCTAAAATTTTGTACGTATATAATAGATCGTCAAACGTTGAAACAATTTCAAACAGAAAGCTTCATACTATAAGTACCTAATGAAAGGTTTTTCACAGAAAAACGTAACTTTATAAACTAGTTTTTACTTAGCTGAAAAAGCTTGTTCATTATGAAAACTCATACACATTATGTACTTTGGGAGAATTCACAATTTATGCATGAGTATAATTACATGCTGAATTCCAAAAAGTATTTAGGATGAAATCCATATGAAAAAATTGCATAAAAAAGAAGCAGCGTTCAGGCCTAACACTAACTTATTTTTATTTTTTGTTTAATCTGTTATATAACTTTAATCTCTTACATTTTGTTTAATCACCAATTATGCGCACATAACCCCAAATCGAGTGCTAGGAAAAAAGAATGTTATCGTCAAGAGTACATAATAGTCTCTTAATGATACCATTCTTCTGTCCTAGCACTCGATTTGGGGCTATGTGCGCGGAATTGGTGATAAAAAAAATTGTAACACAAAATTAAAATTAACAGATGAAAAATACTCGTGTAGACATGCAAAAGCTATGATGAAAGCTAATGACAAAGAATTAGCAAGGGTCTGGGGCGGAGCCCACATGAAAATTATTTGAGAATTTTTTATTTTTAGACATTTGGTCAAAAGGAGACGAATCAGAATTTTGTTTTGACGGGACAATAAAAACCGAAGGGGGGACCCTTGTGTAAAACCACTGGAAAAACTTTCCCTCATTCCTCCTCTCTCGGGACCCCGTTGTACGCCCTTGTAAATATGTCCTAAAGTACACAAGAAATAACAACAGGTAATTTTCAGGCAACCGACCTGTGCTAGACAGCTGTTAGGATGCAAAATCACAAATGGTTTGGAGCTGGTATGAGCGAAAATCTCTCCTCCTGGCTTAAAGCTGTTGTGAGCATCCAAAACGGCATATTGGGGATACAAACTGACGCCCAGCATCAATTTAATCAGAACAGCCGTGCCGGAATCCAAATCCAGATATTCCAAATTCTCACGAACGGCTCTGTCCGAATGCTGCATGCGAAACTCCACGGAATGCAAATCGCCCAACGGGTCTGCATTGGCTTCGTGCTCATCACCTTCGGGCATTACGGTGTCCATCTTATCGATTCGGAGAACCTGCAATTGCAAATGGAATGTATCAATATTTGCTAAACTATTGCACTTTTGCTTCACCATTTAAGCACATGGCGATATCGATTAACGCTATGGTGCGTCTATTGTAGCGGTGTTTCAGTTATCTGATACTTGATGACTTTTTTAAAAAAGTTATCAGTTAAAGTTAACTGATAACTTAATTGATTTATGTAATTTCTCCGAGTGAACTTTAACTTCAACTGAAATTAATCTTAGGACTCCAAAAACTTACTTTATTTGATCAAGAGTGCATAATAAGAAGAGTATGACACTCTTCTGCACCCCAGCTTGGCCGCCGCGGACATGCTGCGACCATTAACTCCCGAAAAAGGCCACAACTGTGGGGGGTACCCCTCTACACGAATGAAGGCATAGCCCTCAGTTGTGGGGGGGACCCCCCCGCGAATCAGACCATGGGTCTCAAACGTGGGGGGGACCCCCCCACAAATGAGGGTATACATTTCTTTTGTCCGGGATAATTTTTTGTAAAATAAAATTAAAAATTAAATTTTTGGTCATAGATTTGGGCAGGAATTTTTCACTTGGAAGTAATTTTGTTCCCTGATTTCCGATCCGGGATCTATTTTTGCCTGTGGCACCCACGGACCATCAACTGCGTGTTCCGAAGGGGGTATCACGGATGAAAGTGTCTCCCCTAACGTTCTTCCCGACTCTTTCACCTAGTTCAGATAAAAGTGTCCCCCACTTTTGAACACTAATAGCCCTTTGATGTTCAATTACAGCAAAATCGTATTAACACAGCGTAGTGTATTAATGGTATTAATTACTTAAAAATATTCATTATTTAAGTATTAAACTTCAATTATTAAATTTATTAATTAATTATTAAACCCCTATGGCCTATCAGGGTGCTCCCTTGCCCTTAAGCCCGGTTCATACTTGTCCTTATCCTTGTTCTTATCGTTTTGTCCTAAGCGATTCCCAGATACATCGCCTACAAATTGTAGCAGTTTTTTCCTTAATAAAAATGAAGGTTAAGTCCAGATCATGTGCGAAAAATTACGCAAAAGGATTGTGTTGATTTGAAATGAAATTTGAAATGTTGGTCCCCCCCACATTTCAGGGTATACCCTCATTTGTAGGGTGGGGGTCCCCCCCCACATTTGAGACCTATGGTCTGATTCGTGGGTGGGGGGGTCCCCCCCAAAGTTGAGGGCTATGCCTTCGTTTGTGTAGGGGGGTACCCCCCCCACAGTTGTGGCCTTTTTCGGGAGATAATGGTCGCAGCATGTCCGCGCTGCTAGGCCACAAACGTGGCCAGTGTCACAATCTTGTGATTATGTGCTCTTGATTTGATTTAACTGATTTTATTTTCAGTCAATCGATTTTAAGGAATTTAAGTTCTGATGTAACCCACTGCTGCAGTTACACTCATTGCAGAACTCAGCATATTATATACCTTCCGCTCTTTCCTGACATTTCTATGTTTTCTTTTCAGTTCTCTCAACTGCTGCAATTCCCCGTGTCTCATCCTCCTTTCATGCGGCAGCATATGCTCTTCAAACTTTTCCATCAAGTTGGCATCCTCCAATAACTCCTGAAAGTTGAATTATTACCACTGAGCAAACAAATGTGGCTAAAATTAGTGCCACGACACAATCCGTATTATTAGTATTACGAAAATGCATAATCTGTAATTTGTGTTAAAGCTGACAATACGCAGAAATTAGCCAACACACTGAGAAGCAATTAACAAATAATTTGGCATATGGATAAATTTAGCAATTGATATTCGTTCCCTATATTTTTCTCAGTAGTAATATTCAGTTTTAATCGCCACCATTGTTCATATATAAGTATCCGCAGTAATTAATACAACACACGCTATGCATTAAGAAAGCAAAAAACACGTAACGAACGACAATCGCTAATAAGTAGGCAGAGAAAAACATTTATATACCTTGAATTGTTTGCATAATTTTGACATCTCATAGAGTCGTTGTTCCTCGATACCACGACGAAAGCACCATTTCTTTGTTGATGCAGTGTAATCTGCTTTGAGTTCAAGCCAAGCACGATACACATTAATGTAGCCAAATGCATCGCCTATGTTGGACACCAGTTCTCGACGTAATGCAATACAATCGGAGTCCCGAAATGACCGATTTGTGAACAATGACTGAATACTCAGAGCAGCGGCTGAGACTAGCATGATTTCCACACGACGAAACAGACAGCCTGAAATAACTTCGATGGGTTGTTAATTATTGTTTTCAAACACTAATGACTACAGACACATTCACTATCTTGAGATGCATTTATTATAACTGAATAGCAGTTTCTACGAAACTGGCAACATGACGAATTTATAACTGAATTATAGCAGTTTCTACAAAACTGGCAACGTGACGAATACAAAGAAGTAATCATGTAGGCAGGAAACCCAGTTACTAAACTACAGGTGGCACTCTTGAGTAACTTCTAAAACACCAATTTGACATGAGTCCACTAATGCTGGTATAAAGAACCCTTCTTTAATTCTAAACGAACACCAAACACATTTTGTGCGCGGTTCTGTCAGTGGTAACTGGCAAGTAACGAGATTCCAGGATCCAGACAACCTGGATCGCAAATCCACATGTCGATTGTCCTAAAAGTTATTTTGATGTCCGCAATGAACGGCCGACGAACAATACTAAGAACGTCACACTCATATTATGCACTTTTAATCACACTACAATCGGTCATGATTATCCAATTATAAGTTAATAGTAAATACAAAAACAAATACCAACCCATAATAAGTAGTTTTCCAATGGCCAAATCGACAGGCAGTCGCACCAGCATTTCTCCGAGGGCACTCACGGCTGCAGATGACGTTTGCACAGCACCCAAATCCTGTAGTCGTTGCAAAGCTTCGTCGATGCTCGCCTCTGGTGGGGGCTCAATGAACGGAAAACGACGGGGATCAGAGATTTTCATGTACAGCATTTGGAGGATCGAAAATTAACAATATTTTAAAAAGTTATTAAAATGAAAAAATAGCGGCACGTGTTAACTGTCTACGAAAAAATTACAACTTGGTAGGTAGATAAAGTATATAGAAGTTTCTGGGTCTGGGATATCCCATCTGACTCGGCAAATGCAAAAAAGGAAACAAGTTGTAAGTGCAACGACAGCAAAGAATGGACGGCGACTCCGAGCGAGGACCATAAAATTTTACCTATAAATCGTAGGTCGACAATTACTACATTATGCAGATATTCCCTGAGTATTAAGATTTGAGTAATATTTTGATGTGTTGAGACAATACGGTTATTCAGTATTATGTACATACTTTGCTTTTCTTTGCTCAAGTGATTTTAAGTTTTCATAACTTAAACCCTTTTGATGTAAACTTTTTGTCTTTTGATGTAAACTATTAACTAATTGCACAGTAGCGCAGCGTAGAGCTATGCTATATATCCAAACGTATTACTAATTACTATCCTACCAGCGACTCCAGTGACACTCGTTGTATTTCAGCCTTGCTGTATTTATCAAATTTGTTGTAATCTTCCTCAGAGTACAGTCTGTAGCAGTGACCCGGACCGGTTCGTCCTGCCCGCCCCTTTCGCTGCTCGGCACTGGCCTGGCTCACCCACGTTTCCTTCAGGCACTGCATGCGAACACTGCTGTCATAGGTCATTTCTTTCACCTAAAGAATGAAATATGGCTATTTCACTGTGGCCTCGGCTTTGAAATTTTAATGAGCTGATTTGAAATAAACTAAAGTCTGATTAAAAATAGCTCAACCCTGAGACGAGTGGCGTGTTTTCTGCAGCTAATCGCTTTACTCTTGATGATAAAAATGATACATATCCAATTCAAAACGCAGGGACGTTTGACCCAATGACAAAAAAATGTGTAAAAAAAACCTGGCTATGTAAAATTTCAGAATGATGAGAATTCTATACATTACAAATTAATTGGCAATAAAATAACTTGGTCATCAAACATACATATTAAAAAAAACCTATAATATACAACTTAAGTACACAGCATGGTCTCTCTGAAAGATAAATCTCGACTCAAATTTACGCAAAAACTGATCACAATGACAGAGATCCTGTGCTAGAACACAGGCAGGCTGGAGAGTGTCTCACTCTTCTTCCATATACAGTGAGAAGCTATTATGTACTCTTGGTTACACCTATCGTAAATTTTCTAAAACCATGGTTTTTGCTCAGCTGAAATTTGAAATCTGCAGCATAGCAGATTTTTATTCTGCTGAAATTTCAACTCAGCAAAAACCATGGTTTTAGAAAATCTACGAAATTCGAACGAATCAGGCGATATTTCGTAATGAAATTAAGTGCAAAACATATGAAAACGTACGTACAACCATGGTATTTAAAAACCACCGTGGTGAAATCCACCCGTGATGTTTTTCTAAGCAAGGATTGCTATATTCAACCATAAATTCAAGGTGATCCTATGCAAACCTAAATCAGCTAACGTAATTGTCATTTGATGTCGTTTGTTTCTATGCTTGTGCCATTTAGTTTGCACGTTAATACTCTGCCGTACTGTCATGAGTGTTTATCTGTTTGAATTCGCTTACAGTCATGTTTTTTAAAAGTTTTGGCTTTTTTGAAAAAAATTGGCATTTTTTAAAATTGGCCCGGCCCGCCACCGGCCCAGCCCGGCCCGCGGCCTGGCCCGGCCCTAAAGTCAAATTGACAAATTTATCAGCCACGCTTGAAGCCAGATATACCTTGTAGAAAAAAAATAAAAAAAAGAGTACCTACTTTGCCAGAATCCACCACAAATCGCACACCGTCGATGGTGACTGATGTTTCAGCGATGTTTGTCGACAAAATGCACTTTCGCACACCCTCTGGTGCAATATCGAAAACTTTATCCTGTTCGTCCACCGCCAGCGTACTGTGAAGCAACAGGATAATCCAGCGTTTGGTATTATCCGCGTAAGATTGCAGCACGTCAGCAACGTTACTGATCTCCTGAATGCCGCTTAGGAAAACCAGAACGTCGCCACGCTCCGTTGCGGGATATTTTTGGTCGATACGTTGAAGAACACGGAGATATGGGGCTAAAACAGTAACCACCACAAACTGGCTATGTTGTGAATTACGGAATAGAAACGCTGATACATAGTTTACTTGCAAAAAGGGATAGACTGAAATACAGGGAATTTAATTTGTTTATTTTAGGACAACCGTGCACATAATAAGAGTTAAATTCAACGAGCTGACTTCACCACTGTGGTGTACACCATAGTTTTTTTGCCTCTAAAAACCATTTCCACCATAGTGGTTTTGAATTATTTCCGATTACTATCCATCACTGTAAGATTAAGTTGGACTAGTCAGGTGGCCACAACGGGTTGCCGACCGTAAGGGGCCGCTCTGTACTACGCAAATGATCTTTTATTTTAGGCAAAAGACGCTCTATTCGTGTTCAGAGCTCAAATTAGCTTTAGAAACATCAAAATGCAATTTGGAAAAATTGACCCTTTTGGACCCCCTGGAACATGGTAAATACCCTAGGGAGGGGGCGTAGGGGGTCCACCAGGGGCCCAGACAAAAATGAACCCCGGATTCGTGCTCAGGGGCTCAAATAACTCCTAGGGGGAAACAAGTAGATGGTACAAGTACTCTTGGGGGGAACCTTCCACTAAAATGGTCCATAGCCACAAGAGTACATAATAGCGTTTCACTCTATATAGAAGAAGAGTGAGACACTCTTCAGCCTGCCTGTGTCCTAGCTCAGGTAGATGCGCTGGTCGTTTTCAGGCTACATGTTGACATTCTTTTCAACATGTTACTGGCCAATCAGCGCGTAGATTCTCTGCGAAACACACTTTAGTATAATCGCTGATGCGTAGATAAGCATTAAGATATGGATAAAAGCTTAATAAGTCATTATTTATTCATAGTCTGCTTGCAAAAACATTAAAAAAGGTTTGCAAATACCTTTGAGTTATTAACCTTTATCCCTATCCCGTTTTATGATTAGAGCACGTGCACAGGCGTCTGCCAATCAGAGAATAGCAGCTCGCTTCTGATTGGCCAGTCACATGTTGCACAGAATGTCAACATGTAGCCTGAAAACGACCAGCGCATCTGCCTTTGCTAGAACACAGGCAGGCTGGAGAGTGTCTCACTCTTCTTCTATATAGAGTGAGACGCTATTATGTACTCTTGATAGCCATAAACTATTACCTAAAAAAACCGATACTATAAACTCTACCAAATAGAAAATACATATTATCAAGAGTATATTATTATTAATAATATGGATACTAACGGACATCATAGACACAATAGGGTTGCCTTTGCTTCGCAATTGGTCGGAAAACCCAAAAATTAGGTATGCTTTCTTGTGTATGACAATATATTGCAAAATAATACTAATTGCAGTTGATAGTAAAATGAACCTACAAACCTGCATCTATCTTTTCACCAGATTTTGGGGTTTCCTTTTCAACAGGCACCACATACTCCAGCTGTATTGGATACAGGCGCCCCGGGACCTTGATGACTGGGGCATTTTTGAAATAGGCACAGAAGAGATCCAGATTAATTGTGGCTGACATAAGAATTAGTTTGAGATCAGAGCGCTGCTTTAGTAGTCCACTGAGGAGGCCAATTAAAAAATCGCCGTGCAAATGACGTTCGTGGACCTAAAAAGAAAAACCACACTAACTTAATGTTAAAGTTTAGCTGCACTGTTTAATCATTTTTTACAAAATTATCAATTTCATATGGCAAAATAAATCGTATATGAATCATAGATTATAGAATTGTATATAATATAGACTGCGTAGTGAAATGACTATTCAAGCTAAACATTGTGACATATAAACAGGGGATTCTCAATATCAAGCTGAAATATGACATTGAAAACCTAGAACTTATTTTCAAGAATAACCCATGGCTGAGTTGAGTTCGGCTAATCTTACTCATTGATAAAGGTAAGGATAAAACGGCATTTTAAAACCCTGTCTGATACCACCGTGAAAGCTAACTCTAATTTTGATCGCGTATACCTATACCACTGGAGGATAGCATAGCCTAAGTTACTTATTGTTAAATCTGAGAATGCAACCCTGAACAAACTGGCTTAGTTGCTCAACGAGTAGAAGCCTACTTTTTCGTCTTTTTCGTTAAAAAACAGAAAAATAAAGCCTAGCGCTAGCCATACATAGGTGTGGGGTGAAAACTCACATGTAGGGGCTTAATCTCCCCACCATAACGCCTAGAAAGCCACTCACGAAGCTACGCAAGCCAAAATCAGTGAGTTACTAAGCGCAAACAGAAAACAAATTTGCTCCGCACTCCCCCCCACCCTGCAGTTCACCAGCCACCCTAGCCCCGAAAAGAAATCCCTAAACCAATCATAACAGAAAGAGACAGTTGCACTAGCGAATCAAGACAAAAATACTGTTGCGTAGACCTTACCTCATCAAGGATGATAACACTGTACATCTCGAGGTCAGGATTGGAGACCAACTGTCGAATCAGTAGTCCTTCAGTCAGAAACAAAATTCGTGTTCGCATTGTGGAGGTTTTCTCGAATCTAATTTTGTAAGCTATCAGTGAACTAAATTCCTGCAATGTTTCAAAGGCAACTCGATTGCTCAGCGAAATACAGGCAATTCTTCGAGGCTGAGTGCACGCTATGCGATCGTAGCCAGCGGCCAACAAGTACTGGGGAACTTGGGTGCTTTTACCACAGCCTGCAAACCATAACGGGGTATACTATGAGTATCACAAGATAACTAATCTAAATGCTGCATTATTGCGGAACTTTTTAGCTTCAAAGTCGGGCTTCAATATACACAGTTTTTGAGCGTTAAATACATTATGGTGGGCAATGGATGAGTATCTTTGGAAGTTTTTGTTACCCGATAAATATTCCTCCGAGAGTGGTTGCCAATTGGTTAAGCATGGACTCATGAACACATTACTATATTTTACGCTTAATACCACGCATTGTAAAAAAATAACGTATATTATAAGGGCCAAGATCACCAATGTCCGATAGACATATCAAAACTGCAATTTACGCTAGTGTAGGGGAATCTAAAGAACAGAAAAGTTTCTTGACCCTGAAAGTTTACAACAATAACTTACGTATTTGGAACTCAATTTTCTTCCACGTAACCGGGCCTTCAAGACCGTCAAGAATCGGGTGACCCAAGGGTTAGATGGCAGAAGCTAGTACTCAAAGTTTGGGACATATCGACGGAGTATCTCAGAAGAGCATGTGGCTTCAATGTCTTGCTAACCAGAAAAATAGAAAATAATACTAATACTAATATTTACACAACAATTAAATAACTGATAGGTTACCAGTGTCGCCAGCAATAATGGTAATCTGATTGTTGGCAACCGTAGAAACAATTTCTTCTTTGTGTGGAAATATAGGCAAGGATTCCTGAGCTGTCCGCAGTTTCTTCAGTTTGGCAAATTTTTCTTTTTGACAAAAATCCAAATAAGCACAAAGAATAAATTCGAATTCAGTCACCACGTTCTTTGGCAAATCGCGAATATAAGTTCTTTCATTTTTTGCCAATTTAATGCGTGACACACAGCGACTGAGACGTTGCTGGAACAAACAGAAATGCCTTGAAAGAATATAAACAAACGTAGAAAACAGTGCTACACTAGAACAGTCAGTGGCCACAAGCTAGGACTTATGTAAAGAAAAAGCAGCTGAAAAAAGGAACTATTCACAGCTGCCCCTCTTCGCCCAAAGACCAAAGAGACTAATATGTTGCAAAAATAAGACAATACGTAGCGGCAGATGTACTATGTAGTTATAGTCACACTTCGCTAATGTTTCCGAGGGCCTTTCTTTTCGTAAATCATATTGACTGGATTAGATTAACTAGATTAACTTCAATTTCAATCAATAACTCAACATAGATTGACGAAAGTTAAAAAAATTATTTTGTGAATGTTAAGTAAATATGTTGAGTTGTGAAGTAGACTTAGTTAATCTAATCCAGTTAATATTAATTTTTGAAAAAGGCCCTTTGCAACACGGAGCTCGACAAAAAACTCAGTTTTAAACAAGACCACTGACGTTAATGTCGGCTCTGCACGAGAAATCGAATGGCGTATATACTTTTTTCTCACTGTCCGTCATTTCTCCTTTCTGATCCATTACGGTGGTATATTTATGGAAAAATTTCCAAAAGTCCTCCTCTTGTTGGCTGTGTCGCACAATCACAGGCCGTTC
This sequence comes from Trissonchulus sp. WLG1_4, assembly GCA_030248245.1. NCBI lineage: Eukaryota > Metazoa > Nematoda > Enoplea > Enoplida > Ironidae > Trissonchulus > Trissonchulus sp. WLG1_4. The sequence continues at coordinate 44,249 of JASANF010016187.1, forward strand.
CCCGCCTAGATAAGCCTTCTTTAAAGCCAACTTATACTTTTCCCACGGTATCTTCATACTTTCAGTGGCTTCGGTTTTAAGCTAAAACAAAAAACGTTGTAATATGGTATATATATTATGTACGGGGGAGGGCTTTATTAATATTCCTTTATATCATGACTTTTTCTGTTAGATATATTATATATTTATTTATATATATATATATATATATATATATATATATATATATATATATATATATATATATATATATATATCAAGCGCGGATCCAGGGGGGGGGGGGCGCGGGGGGGGCCCCCCCCCCCCGAAATTTTTTCAGACTGAAATTTTACACAAGGGTCCCCCCTTTGGTTTTTATTGCCCGACCGAAAAAATTTCCGATACGTCTCCAATTGACCAAATTTGCTCTAAAAATCAAAAATTTCTCCAATTTTTTTGCCGGGGGCTGCCGCCCCAGCCCCCAGACCCCCGCAATTTTCTGGCTTACTGGTCCTTGTTATCATCTATCATCAAAGCCTATGCATGTCTACAAGAGTACATTGTGTTGCATTTACTTGTGTAATACACTGTATGATACTCTGATCGCACGGTTTTTTGGACAAAATACGGGGCAAATGCTAAGGATTTTGAAATTTTGCTCACCAAATTTGTATACCATAATGTATGGTACCCCTGCTGGTCTAATACTAATACACTGATGTGACGTTCCCCATTTGTTTTAATTGCCAGGTTGGAAACAATTTATGATACGACTAACTCACTGTTTTGCATTGTAATCTATCGTTTTGCTAATTACGGCATAGTGAACGGAGCAGTTTTGAAAAAATTCTTTCCATAGCAATACCCTCGAAAACAGTAACGTCTCTTTACTTTAGTAAAGTTTGAAAATAGGTGCAGATTTTTGAGGATATCCCGGGGTCAAAAACACAAAAGTTGCCCGTTTTGATAAAAGTTACAGATTTTAGAGGATATCCCTGGGTCAAAAACAGAAAAGTTGCCCAGCCGCCGCCACCAGACCCCCGCAACTGTGTGTTTTGATAAAAGTTACAGATTTTAAAGGATATCCCGGAGTCAAAAGCAGAAAAGTTGCCCGTTTTGATATAAGTTACAGATTCTAGAGGATATCCCTGGGTCAAAAACAGAAAAGTTGCCCAGCCGCCGCCACCAGACCCCCGCAACTATGGTTTGATAAAAGTTACAGATTTTAGAGGACATCCCGGGGTCAAAAACAGAAAATTGCTCAGCTTCTGGGGGCTGCCGCCCCCAGACCCCCGCAACTGTGTGTTTTGATAAAAGTTACAGATTGTAGAAGATATCCCGAGCTCAAAAACAGAAAAGGTGCTCAGCTTCTGGGGACTGCCGCCCCCAGACCCCCGCACCAGAGAATTTGTATATATTCTATTTGTAATGGCCGGGAGGGGGGTCGCGCCCCCCCCCCCCCCAAAATAAATTCCTGGATCCGCCACTAGCAATATGTAAATTAACGAAGCAGATCACATATAA
>JASANF010016188.1:0-12520 GCA_030248245.1 Trissonchulus sp. WLG1_4
ACAGGCAAATCAATGTCCAACAGAAACCGGACCGTCAGTAGTCTTTTGCACAACTACTGGAATCACAGAGCCTAGAGAAACCGTTTCATATGGTCGGCAGTTCAATCAATCTATGGGTCCAGGGGTCACGTTCGCACAACCCAGACAACTACCATCGTCCACCCCTAGATTTTGGGAAACGCAAGGGGGTCCTCCAAATGTTCAGCACTCGAACTATACCAACATATATGGGGACATGCAAACGCAGACGGGGCAGTGTTTTGCTAATGCACAGGTGACAAATTATGAACCAGCACAAGGGTATATAAACCCCAGCAGCTTCGGGGGGAGAACAGCTCGCACGCAACCTCTGCCTCCAGCCTATGACCCCAAAAAGTTCCAAAATATGCTCAAGTTTGTGGCAGATCTGCCAGTTTTTGACTATGATTCAATCAAAATGATGTTTCAAGAATAAATACAGAGCCTTACCATGCGCCTAAAAATGGCAATGGTCCCAGAAAGCGATTGGGGACGAATCGTCTGTTTCAAACTAGGGGGACGGGTAGGCTTGTATGCATCCAAGCTCCCTCAGGAAACCATCCAAAATTTCAACAGCCTGGTCGAACATTTGACACCTGTTTTTGGGGCCAGGAAAATGACCAAAAGTGACTATTATCGCAAGTTCCTCGACCGAAAGCAACAAGCCGGCGAAACAGTCAGAGACTATCTACGGGAATTGCAAACGCTAGCCCAGGAAATTTGGGTTAGTGGGGACGAAAGGGACGCTAGTGTAGCGCAGCAAATTTTTAGTGGGGTTACTCCAGATGTGCAAAAAGCGCTCGCACCAATTTTCTGTGATGGTCCCCCTTCCTTGGCCAAGGTTGTCAACTTGCTTGATTTAATTTTCCCTATAGGGAGTGTGGGTAATGAGTGGGTTCACGCGGTCAACATCAAAAATTTGGATCAAAACGACAGAAACAGGCGCGATGCCGGAGCTTCCTCAAAACCAAGGGGTAGGTCTGAAAAACCGAGCTTAGCCCAACCAGTGTTCGCTCCCGAAGAACCAGAAATATCTGAAGCGTCAAAATTGTGGGAGGCAATAAAAGAGCTAAGGCTGGAGTTGCATAAATTCAACGAACAACATGATCGTCACTCTGAAGACCCTGGGTTTTTTGTTGCGCAAAATTTTGAAAACCGGTCACCGGTGCAGTTTGGTCAAGCAGAACTTGAAGGACATAGTGGCGGGTATCAGGACTGGGAGCCCCCGCCGAAATGTTATAACTGCAACCGTCTAGGGCATGTCAGTAAACATTGTCGATTTCCTCGAAAACCCACGGGACGGCACTTTAGTTCTGATACCCGGTCCAAACAATCTAGGGGAAATCAACAATTACCAATATAACAGCAACCAACAGACGCAGCAACCGTATGAATTGCAATTCCGCAGTCCAAATAGGTTTGACCGAACAAACTACTTCAACAACGTTAGCAATATGTCACGGGGTCAAATAAACTATCACCAAGAATTGGGAAGTCCCATTCCGCATGCCCCTCAAAATACGCCTATCTCTACTCCGGCACATCCTGTTCCCTTTTCTCCTCAATATATGTACCCTCCACACGGCATGATGTATGCTGTCCCGGCATGGCCACAAGGTTATGTTGGTGAACGTCAAGCGGGACCAGAACAAAACATCACACAGCCAAAACAAGAGCAAGTAAACCTAGTCATCCCTGAGTGGATCCGTGAGGCACAGAAGGTAGCTGAACAATTTACATCGGGCAATCAAAAGGATGCAGAATTAGAGGAGGGATCGAGCAGTGAACTTGAGCAGTAGGTGTCACAGGAGTATGTAATGATGGCAAATGAAATCAACACCATTAAACCAGCGCCGAATAACCCACGCAATGTCCAACGCACTAAACATTATAGACATGAAACGATGCCTTCTCACACAGTATGTGGTCGAAATCGGCTAGTACCGGAGCACGTTCCATTTAAACCACAATCTCCATGTCCATGTTGTCCGAGCTATTTTTCAACAAGACATCGCAAATTGCAAAGCTCAGTACGCAACCACCATTTGGCACAACAGCAACAGTATAAATCCCGCTACAACCAACGTGCCAGAAACACGCAATACTCAGTCCGATCCTTTGTCTTGAAAAATATCACACCGGTTACACCTGGGCAAAAGCAAAAATCTACTGAGCTATATGATGGTCCCCACCGAATCATAGCTAAAATATCAGATAACTTGTACGAAATCATAAAGCATGGGGTTTCTGGCGCAAAACCAGAACGAGTTAGTGTCCGGCGTTTGATGCCATACTATGGACCTAAGGGTGCGAACTAAAGCAAGGTGCTAACCATACTAACATAGATCCATTCTAAAATTAAAAGTAGCAAAGGGGATAAATAAGCAACAAATTTTCAACTACAAATATAATAAAACAACAAGGGTAAAAAGAGGGACAAATAGACAAACGATACAAACAAACAAACAATGTTTTATTTTAAAAAACAAAACAAGATATATTTACTTGCAAAGAAAATCACATAAATACGTTATAATATTGAAATTATTTCTTTGGACGGGTCGGGTAAATCTAGTTTGCTGTTTCGGTGTTCACCAATATGGATTGTAAAAGTAAATGTATGTATGTATTAACAAATTTGCATGCTAAAAGACTGAAACAAAATCACAAAAATTCATTTCGTCTAATTTTTAACATGGTTTTGCGCGCTTATCTATTATAACGTCTATGTTCTAGCAAGTCCGCTAAGATACCAAATGGCATTCAGGCATAGGTCTAACCGTAGTGCAAATTGGGCATGTGTAACGTAACTAACATCAGCGCCGACATTAGCAGGCTATAGCGAGATAGCGAGAGTAGCCACCACAAAAAACCCATCTCCAACTAACCGAATGTTCCACTATTTGTATTATCACATGTTTTCTTTTCGGCTCCCGGTTTCTTTCACAGCACTTTTTAGAGCATTTACTTGTTAGTGTGAGTTAGCCATTGCAGTCTGTCTACAGGCCATTTGTAAAGGCGATATTACAGAGCTAGAGCTATAAATTCACCAAAAGAGACAACTCAAAGTACCAATTAGTGCATGCTTAAAATTGCTTGTTGCATGTCGTTTATGTGAGTCGGTATACGTTCGTTTAGTTAGTGTTTTTTTCGTTTTCATTGTTTTTGGTATAGATTTTTAAAATGTACACAATTCAAGATCAAAATCAAAGTAATGTGTCAAGGTTTGACGATCAAAAATAAAAAAACACAAAATTACTGGGAGTCCGAGATAAAATCAATGGCACTGCTAAAGCGTTCAATATGGACGTATTAACAGCATGGAGGTTAAGGTTAAGGGTTAGGCTTACGTAAAATAGGCTATTAGTCTTGCGGGTTAGGTAGCTTGATGGTAGGTAGATTGACCACGGAAATTAACCTGAAAGTGAAAATTAGTTGAAATTAATCGTAAATTTATATTGGTTATTTTAATACTTTTAACTGTATAATGCCCAAATTAATAGTGTAACAGTTGTACTTTATGTATTGAAATTGACTGAAATTGTGGCTGGATTTTTAATGTGTTTAAAAATCTATAAATTGTAATAAATAAATTCTCGACGTTGATGGATTCACCTAAGCTGTATGTGTAAGGGCTCGGACACTCTGCCCATCGGGCCTAATCAGGTCCGTACATTTTACTGTAGGTCTGGCATGATTGAAGTTGGTGAACTGGTTACGTACTTAGAGCTCGGACATTCTGTCCAACGGGGCTAATCAGGTTCTAGGTTGCGTAGCTAGGAGGCCAAGGAGTCAGAGTTAAAAAGGAGCCTAATTTAGACTAGTATTCTCGGACCTAACTGAGTCTAGGTGCCGATGCCTCGGCCAACCTACCTTGGTGTAGGTACCTAGTAATGTATATCGGCTGTGACGTGTATTGGTACTTGGGCTAGGCCGAACTGTCCGTCGGGGTGCCACACTGGTCCAAAGTACCTGTTATATATCCAAGTTTTGTGACTATTAATACAGCTAGGTCTGTGAGGCTAGGCCGATCTGTCCGTCGGGGCACAAATCTGGTCTCACTTGCTTAGTTGTACCGCGCAGAAGGATTGCATTATCATGTAGTCTAGAAGCGCACAGCGTGTAGCTGAGAGGCGCGTCTTAGGTTATAGTAAGTGATAAGCCGAACTGTCCGTCGAGGCTCAATTTGTCATTATCTGTAGCTTAAGCGAGTTTTGGATCGTACCTAGAGGAGATAAGTGAGGTAGTCGAACGATCTGTCCGTCAGGACTCAACCAGCTACCAAACGGTTCGAATCCGGGTGTAGGTCTGCCGGTTATATCGCTGTTAAACGCGATTGAGCCCATTATAAAACCGTATTTACCGAGTAGGTGACCTAATCGTAGGACGCAGTATGGTCTCCTCGGTCCAGGTGCTTTCGGGTACTTGGGCTTATAGGGGATACCCAACCCCCAGGGACTGTCGTCTCTACGCGGGTGCCAGGTGGCATAACTCATCGTTTCATACTGTAGAAGGCGAACGTGCCGAAACTAGGTTATCGCGTACCTAGGGCGCCGATGCCGGATATCTTGGTGTAATAGTTAAAATCGGAGCAATAGTTTTACTTGTGATATTATGTGATGTATAGTATGTATACTAATAGAGCTTAATACTGCCAAAGCTAATACTGGTATTTTTAGTTTATATTGCTCAATTTTGTAGCTAACAGGATAAAATGTACCTAACTCTTTCTCTTTGTAGTAGAAATTAGAAAAGTAAAAAGTAACATAGTCAAAATCACAAAAAGATTGTTTCCACTGAGTCTATTGTTGAAATTAACAAAAAAGCCTCGAAATGAGCACTCCTTGTAGGATACCTAACCTCCCCCCCTTCTTTTTGTTGTTAGTTAGTTTGATTTAGTTTATATTGTTTAACAAAAAGTCTCAAAACGAGCACCCCTTGTACGATACCTAACTTCCCTTATGTCCAGTTAGTCTTGAATTTAGTCATTGTAAATTAACAAAAAGTCTCTAAAAGAGCACTCCCTGTACAATACCTAATTTGCCATTCCATTTCAGCTTTAATTTTGCCTTAGTTATGTCTTTCAGTTTATCTTCAAATTTATGTTGCTTTATGTTTAACTAATTTAACTTTATTTTTGTTCACGTTGTCGTTTATGTTAAATTTTCACTACATTGTTTTGTTTAGTTGATTTCAATTATTTCATGTTCAAAATTTTTGGTTTAGTTATTCTGATTTCATTCGTAAATTTAATTAGCTAAAATGAGCCAAACGAGATCTTTTGACTCTAATTTGAGCTACTAAAATGGGGCCCAAATTGTTTATATAGTTTGTTAATAATACTAATTTTTGGGTGTAAGTAGTCTTTTCGAATACGCGCAAAGCCAACCGAAATTATGGGGTAGTTTAAGCTGAGTTTATGATTTTACGGGTATATTTGGGTTTTTATTTCAAGGGTATAAAGAAATTAATTTAGCTGACTTAGTGTAGCTTTTAAATACGGGTATATACTTTATGGGGTAAAAAGAAAAATTGATAGTAGTATAAAGTTTGAACCAAACAGCAGTTTAAATACACACATGATATAAAACGGTCCCAACACAGTTGCACTTAGTGACCGCAAAAAGGAGACACGTACGAAAGGCTGACAGAACAGCCTAGTAAACGGGACAAACGTACAAGCACTTGTATACGTACTCAAAACCAACGGCACGATGTTTCTGATAGCAAGAACATGATGCAACAGTGTAGGGTTAAATCGCTCAGAGCGAGCCGAGGTATAGGGTGAAATTATAGGGCTCACGATCCAAAATTTTTTCGAGATACGGTTCTGAGCAATTGCCGTCCAGTGTCGTACCAACCCAGACAGTGGTTACCCCAACGAATGTAGTTTATCAAATTTTGCATAATTTGCCTGTTTCAATGATACAATTTAAAATTGCAATTAACACTACTATAACATCTTTTATGCTTATGACATCTTATGCAGAATTTGGGGTCGTACTGGCTGGGAGATCGATAAAATCAATAATCTAAAAATTCAGAGTTTGTTTTCCTTTCAAGTAATTTCAAATGTGTAGAACTGTCGTAAAAGAATCGCAACATTGGACGATTCGCGCAGCGTAAGAATTGGTCAACACTGGTAGGTATGAGTCAATGTGGTCTTACAGTATGAACCCCACTAAAAGGGATGATACCGAAATTATTTGTCAAAATTTGGAAATTTATAGTTGCGAGATATGAAAATTAGTGAAAGTCTCAGAAGCGTAGCGCAAGCAGGTAGAATTTGTCGTACTATATACATAAATTGCTTGGGGTATTTTATGGGCTTTGCCGCGACTAAATTGCATTTATTTTAACAATACTAAGTAGTTGGGCTGAAAAAAAGCTAATGGCAGTTTGATTTCTTTTATTTTTGAGAAACTAATCAAAATTTTAACAACTAACTGATGTACAGACGGTTATCGTAGTAATTGTATGTTCTGATAATAAAAACTTCTTGAACTTTATTTTGAAATGGCGAAAATTATCGACAAAACCGAAATTATAAGGACTAATCAATTGTTTCCTTTTTAAGGTAGTAGATCCATGACGCCCCCACTGGTTCCTGATCTATACCATAAACTTTGAAGATTTTTAAAATAAGCTATACCTGATCTAAACCCAACGTAGCTGTCAGGGGAAAGTTTCATAACGAATTCGGACTGAGATCATGACGAGACTCTACCCTGATACCCCTGGTAGTGTTAGAACTATATGGGCTCACCTAAAAGGACCCAACTATTTTTACCATATTTATAAATGGGAGGTCATTATGGGGACTTGTACTATTAGAGCCCGAGAGTTTTGATAGAAAACATCCCTCCGGACTTATGGGTGGAGGATTTGGGTGGCTTTGCCACCACGACGGGTGTTTCACGACACATAAATTGACACTTAAGTACTCTGGTAGCTATGCGTGGGCGATGAGAGGGTATAGTTGGCCCCCATACTAGGGACTTCGCAGACTGTACAATGAACCAGAAGTATCTGCGTTTTGTATTGCCAGTCGCGGCAAACCAAATTTTGTTGGTATTATTTGTATGAAATGTACGCGCTAAGAGTGTTGTTAGGTCACCCAAATTTTGTAGAATGTATGCGAAGTAGGACACGAATTGTTTGCTTATATATACGTAGTGAGTTGACGTGAAAATTTTACCGAGGGTGCATGTGCGTAAGAGTAATAAAATTTTTTGAGTAAAACGACGAAATCAGAGTGACGATTGAGTAAGGCACTTACGGGTGACTGATCACTACCCACAGAGTGACCTTAGCTCAAGAAATTGTGAAAGTTGAAGTTTAAGAGTGTAAATTGTAAAGTGAATTAGCCTGGAGTAGGCAAACGACACGAGAAACGATACGGAAGATGTTGAAAATCTCGCAGTGATAGGTGAGGGCCCAAAAACGACACGATATTGTTTTAACCTAAAATCCCGGGTAGTATGAGTGAAAGTGAGCCAGCGTTGGACTGCAGCCAACAATGGTTAGTGTATGAGTGTGTGGGTGAACTAACTCACTATTGAGCTTTTATCGGAACGGATACTTGAGGTCTTGTAATAGTTAGCACTCTGGACTTTAATTCCAGCAATCCCTAGTTCAATCTGCTGAGACCTCCAGAGAGGGGGGCAGAAAAATTGTACTAACATTTATAAAAGTAATTGCTTGTTTTCGCTATTTTCATGCATTTTATCATACGGTTGTTGAAATTTATTTAAAGTGGTTTGCTTGAAATTTTTCTGTGGATTGGGGCGCAAAAACCTAAACGAGAATATGAGCCTCGTGTTAATATTTTAATCATAGAGTCGAAATTATTGATAGTTTGTGTACTGAAAGAGCTTTTGAAGTTGAGCGATTGAATTGAAACGGAAAACGAATTAATAATTTAGGCAAATTATTTGGGCATATTTATCTGTGTTGAAGTACTGTGTTTAAGCTTTTTCTCTCGGGGCACACGTCAAAATTTTAGGCACTTATTAACTTACATCGCTGCATTGCCAAATTGTTGGAAAATTATACACACACAATAGGGACTTTATATTTGTCACTGGAAATTCAAGGGAAGAACTCCGACAGTTTTGTAAATTGATTTCGTTATAAGTCTCGCTTCCTTTAGTGTAGACCCCAGGCTTGTCCGACGAGTACGGTCGGTTTTTCCCTCTCGCTCCCCGAACGAACGCCAAATTCTACAGGATGGGTATGTTGCATATGTAAAACGTAGGGAACGGTTTTTGAGGCGCTCGGCGCATTTTTATATTTTGTGAGCTCTTTCCCACCATGTTTCGTCTCTAAATTTCTGCCCACTGTTCTGTTTTTGATATTTCGTCTGCCCCGTGTCAGTAAATTGCTAAATTTTATGCTGTTGTGCCGTAAGGCTAGCGTACAGTAGTCTAGCTAGTTACTTGTCGGCCGTAGTCGGGCCGTGTAGGCTTTGTGGTTCCCCCATCCGCCTGTGGTGGAATGGCCCTGTCAATTGAGTGATTTTCAGGCGACAGCTCCGTAAAACCTAGCTCGAAGCTAGGCGTTATTCGCTGAACTGGGACACTTAGGCGACGGTCAAAACCTCGGCTAGCGCTCTGCGCATTTCTCATTACGTCCATTAGTCCCCCGGTTCAGGGTTTAACAGTAGCAATTCTTGTAGCTTCAGATAGGCTAAATTACAAGATTCATATCTGCAACATGTGAAAAAAATCTCGATTTGCCCTCCTAGTGGTCAACAAGTGGTCAGTTTACCGGGTGTATTAAATTCAGCTACAGTACAATACAGTTAAATAAGAAGTCGGAACAAATAGCCTGTGTTATTTTCCAAACTATGACAGGAAAATTGGACCGTGAAAGTATTCAAGAATTGTTTTAGTAACAAAAACGCACTTTTTCTTCGACAGTTAACAAGTGGGCACTGAGTGGACATTGAGTGGACATCAATATTTCATTCGAAAGTTCGTCTGCTGTATATAAACCTACAATATATTTTGAATGTTACTTGTGAATTTGGTAGGCGTACAGTAACTTTCCGTCAGAGTGACCAGGAGTGACCAGTGATGGTTACTATGAAATTCTACTCGTCCCAAGGGTCAAGAATACATATACTTTGTTGGGGCTATCTCTTACCATTTTTATGCAACAGCAAAACATTTAAGTGACTCAACCTTTTTTGGTGAGACTTTAGAAAGGGATAAGATGGATAAAAGTCTGAGAACAGCAGAATCAGTGTCAAAATTTCAAAAACTTCAAAATAACTTTTAACCAATACTAATTTAAATAATTTGCTAATGCGCAAACGAGCTATAGCTCATGCATTTTCGACAATAATTATTCAGTAGTAGTAGCCCGATTCAATAAACTCACAGGTCCACAGGCACAAATTTGTGGGCATGTGGCCACAGGTGCCTGCGAATCCCGTTTCATTAAGCACAAAATTCTACCTGTCACAGGTCATTATTTCACAGGTGACGCGCACATTGTGACTGCATGCTCTGCTTACCAGCAAACACACATACGTACGCTGCTGAAAAACAGCCTTCTGCTATATGCACGTTATATGAATTTAGCTGTGCCCGTGGACTGTCAGCTGTGACTAGGCGTGGGCGCGATAACGATTTTGCGTTACCGCATACCGCAAAAATAACTGCGGTTGTTGCGGTAAGTACCGCAAAATTTTGCGGTAACCGCGGTAACAAACACCTGCGGTTACCGCAACCAAAGCTTCATATATTCGTTCGCTGCAAATTTTTGCCTCAAATGGAGTTTTTGGGCCTCGAAAGGGTGTTTGTGCGACAATCTAATCGTCACCTCATCAGTCGTCGCCTTAAACAGACGATGACAAACCTTTGTTTAGCTGGAGTAATTACCGCGGTATTACCGCAAATCGCGGTAACCGCGGTAACTAGACGTTTACTGTTGCCGTAACGAAGTATCATATATTCGTTAACGCAAATTTAGTCTCAAATTTAAGTTTTTGGGCTTTTAAAGTAGATATGAGATCAGGGCCGGCTTTTTCGGCCCGGCTCGGCCCTGATGGAAATTTTGTTCGGCCCGGCCCGGCCCTAATTGGCGTCGACGTCGGCCCGCCCGGTCCGGCCCTGTTTGGCCCTGATTTTCATTACTTGACAATTCGATTGCCATTGTCAGTTGAAGAACTTAGTGTGCTGCTTAAAGACATGCTACTGAGTAGCTACATACCATACATGTAGTTGGGGGGGATGGGGGGAAGACCCCCCCAAAAAAATTCGGTCCCGGGGGAGGGAGTGGGGTCCCGCCAAGGGGAAAGAGGGAGGAGGGTCCCGACGGCAGTAAAATTTTGGTCAAAATTGGAAAAAATCGGCATTTTTTTGTGAAATTTAAGCGATTTTTACCAAAATTTTTGCCAAAAATTGTCAAAATAGGTGTTTTTTGGTCAAAAAAGGTAAAAATTGCGTCATTTTTGGGAGGGGGGGGTCAAAAATTAGTTGACGCAGGGGAGGGGGGGTCCCACTAAGGCGGGGGAGGGGTACACAAAATTTTGGTGCTGTTACATGTATGCTACATACTATAGTTTGAAAAAAAGCTGAGTTAAAGTTCATGATAAAAACAGTATGTGTCACCAGTGGCGTACCCAGAAAAAAATTTCGAGGGAATGACTTTTCAATTTTTTGTAATGGATTAAAACGCACTTTGTAGCCATTGAACTCTTATATGACGCTTTACAAACGGAAGATCACTAAACCACAAAGTTGCAGTGGTCGGCGGCAGCCCCCAGAAAAAAATTGCGATTTTTACAATTTTTAGACCGAATTTGGTCAACTGGAGACGTATGAGAAATTTTTTCCTACAGATCAAATAAAACAAAAGATGGTAACGTCACATCAGACATGTAGCATAATGTACTCATGTATGCAGATTGTATAGGCTTTGATGAAAAAATAGTAACAAAGAATAGTAAGCTAGAGAGTCGCAGGGGACTGGGTGCGGCAGCCTCCACAAAAAATAGGGGGAAATTTTTAATTTTTTGGCCAATTGGAAACGTATCGGAAAATTTTTCCGGCCAGACCAAAAAACCAAAGGGGGGAGGGACCCTAGTGTTAAATTTATCACTAAACTTTGGATTACATTTTTTACTAAAAGTAATAGAACTGTCAAACCGTAAAAGCTACAAAATTCTACAAAAAAAGACAAGTAGTATAACTTATAATATACAAATATTAACACACCCTGCAACATTGAAAAAGATGCCACAGCGACACACACAAGGAACACACCACACGACAGGCTGCTACGCAGGTGGTGAGGTCTGAAATGGCCCAACTCTGAATTGGCCCAACGCATACCATTGGCTGTTTGTTTTGGCAGCTGTCACTTTAAACTCATACAGCGGAACTTTCTGGCACCCAATAGATGTGCATTTACAGTCACGCCGCACACGAAGTTTATAATGTTATTGTAAAATGAATTTTGTGACTAGAGCTGGTGACTGGTCAGAACCATAAATTAATGTGTGAATTAAAAAAAAAATTGTAAAAATTAAAAAAAAACATACAGAGCAAATATGTGAAAACAAGCATATGTGAAAATAAGCAAAAATTAGAGAACTTTTATTTTCGACGTAGGTACTTAATATTCACGTTAAAACTTTAAGGGTGGATTTCACAAAAGTGGTTTTACTAAACCATGGTTTTACGTTCGTTTTTATATGATTTGCACATAATTTCATTACAAAATATCGCCTTATTCGTTACGAATTTCGTAGAATTTTTTAAACCATGGTTTTAGCTCAGCTGAAATTCAAGCAAAACAGAGACCTGCTGTGCTGCAGGTTTTAAATTTCAACTGCGCTAAAACCATGGTTTAAGAAAATCTACGAAATTCGTAACGAATCAGGCGATATTTCGTTACGAAATTATGTGCAAATCATATAAAAACGTACGTAAAACCATGGTTTAGTAAAACCACCTTTGTGAAATCCACCCTAAAACTTTTAAACTTTAGTATTTCTCTAAATAGTAAGCCCAATTATTTTTCATTTTAATAGCTATTCTGATTTATTTTTAATTAAATGTTTATGTACTCAATACCTACTTTATATACTCAATTTATTGTAATGTTAGTATTAATATAAAAAAAATAATATTAAAAGTATTTTTAGTCACAATTTTTCATATTAATAAATAACTGTACCTGCTTTTTATTTTTTCTCCTGTCTTACTTAACCTACTAAAATACAGTAATAATTTTTTCTAATACTAGTCCGACTGTAGGTCCTATTGCAAGTAGATATAAGTGCGGCAATAGTTGACATCAAAAGGGAAACGAGTTCAATACGTATAAGTGCTAAGGCGGAGCATATTTAACAGCTGACCTGTACGTGCGCACGGAACGGCTGGACACGTATACGCTGGACAGCCAATAACAAGCGTTGGGCCAATTCAGAGTTGGGCCACTTCAGACTACGCCACGCAGGCTGTGCCGTTAGCGTACAGTCAAGTTTCAT
>JASANF010016189.1:0-41007 GCA_030248245.1 Trissonchulus sp. WLG1_4
CCGGAGCCGGAGGGGCCAAATATATATCAGGGATCGACCGGAACCGGAACCCCCTTCAAAAAGACCCTATATTTTGCAATATTTTCAAAAAAATTTTTGTTTACTTTTACTCACATTTTTTATATGCAACCCTTCTATACGCTTTTGACTTTCTATATATATATATATATACACTTAAATACACTTTTGACATTTATTTTAGTATTTACAGTAATTTAGCACTTTAATTTGTAGTGCAAACGCAAGATTAGTGAGCCACAGGTTGCAGGGGTCTGGGGTAGCGAACGACCGGAGGTAAAATTTTGCCGGAGCCGGAGCCGGAGCCGGAGCCGGAGGCAGTGTTTTTAAAAAAATTTCAATTAGGAAAAATGTTGACAATTGTGAAAAAATTTTCAATTTTTTTTCGAAACAGCATTCTTTAATTTTTCAACAGTCACGCCCCATTCCTATACATATGTCTTTATATACACACTCATACGACCAGTATATAGTTGGCCACTGACTGGTCCCGGTGTTAGGTGATCTCACAAAAAATTTTCATCAACATTGACAAAATGTCAAAAATTTGGTCAAACTAAGCAGTATATATAGCATTTTGACTGCGGTGCCAAGGGCGTAGTCAGGAGTCAGAGGGAGGGGGTTGTTCAGGGTGTTCGTCTGAACCTCGGACCTCACCTACCCCTTTTAGTCAAACCTTGCAAAATTGTCAAGAAGCTTATATTACACCCAAAAAAATAGACAATTTGGAAAAGATTACACTTTGTAGAAGATACAATGCCATAAATGTATCTAGCTTCCGCAGATTACAGCCCCCTCACCCCTGTAATTTAGGCGTATACCAGTCGCGTAGCCAGGAAAAAACTTAGAGGGGGACTGATTTTTTTAATTTTTGGAATGGGTACACAAAAATGAACTTTCTTGCTATTTTAACACAAAAATTTGCGAAATAACAGCATATGCAAACATTGTACTGAATTTGACCGGCCGAAAACATCAGAGCTAAAAGTCAAGTTCAAGTCACTAAGTCACGTAGTTACAAACAAGCCTATAGGGGTCTGGGGGCGGCAGCCCCTGGATTAAAAGTGAGAGCAACTTTTGATTTTTAGGCCGAATTTAGTCAATTAGAGACATGAAAATACATAATGCTAGAGAGGGGTAGTCACCGCTATTACAACTGGCAGTAATAAAGTACTGTAACCGACTAACCGCTTCGTTAACCTTGTGATTTTTTTCTCCAAATTTGAACTTTTTGCCAAAGTCTGAACAGTAAAAATTCTCCGGCTCCGGCACTTTTTTTGCCGGAGCCGGAGCCGGAGCCGGAGGCTCAAATCCGGCCGGAGCCGGAGCCGGAGCCTCCGGTCGATCGCTAGTCTGGGGGCGGCAGCCCCAGAAAAAATGAAGATTGTTTAGCTGTTTACGCCGAATTTGGTCAACAGACGTATCAGAAATTTTTTCCGACAGGAAAATTAAAAACTAACTAAACATCGGAACGTCACATCAGATACAAGAAAATGCAGAATAATGTACGTTTGTAGACATGCATAGGCTTTGATGAAAGATAATAACAAGGACTAGTCAGCCATAGAGATGCAGGCGTCCCTCAAAACAAAAATTCGAGAACTTTTGGATTTTTAGGCAAAATTTGGTCAATTGGAGACGTAAAGTTTTTCGGCGTGGCGATAAAAACCAAAGGGGGGACCCTTGTTGACAATTTCTTAAATTCAACCAAAAGGGTGGGGGTCGCGACCATACGTGGGCAGCTACCGAATTCTGGAGGGGGGTGAGCCACGGGGGGGGGGCGGGGGTGCGGAGCAACTTTACCGGCTATTTTTGCTTCGTGAGCCACCATTTTCGCTTCGTGAGCCACTAATTTTTGCTTCGTGAGCTACCTTCAAAACATTCTGGGGGGGGGTGACGGACCTGTCTGGGGGGGGTGAGGGTACCTTCTGGGGGGGGGGGGGGGTGTAAAACCCCCCCAAACCCCCCCCACGCCCACGTATGGTCGCAACCCCCGTCCATATCTACACCCTTGGGTCTGACTTGGGTCAGGTATATATATAAATTTTTGCTGGGTTCAGTTAAGAGAACTTGAGACTGACCCACTCGTGGACCCTAAAAAACCCTGACTTGGAGAAAATTGGGGGGCCGGGGGCTGCTATACCGTCGCCCTCTCTCCTAGATGTTAGATAGTAAGGTTTACACAGATTACATAATTTTTCAGTGTAGCGTGAAAAACCGAGGACCTTCGGCTTTCATTGAGCTAGTTGAAGTAATACAAGAAATTGGACACAAGAAGCACAGCATTGTTGATAAAGAATAAGCACTGCAACATAAGAATGCTAGAATAAAAAATCAGAAGCTATTTGTATGTAGTACTAGTACTAGTAGCAAGATGTATGTATACACGTACAGTACATAATATGTTCAACGCATGAACTTTGATGAAAGAGAGTAATAAAGACGAAGACTAAACTAGCTACAGAGTCGCAAGAGGTTCGGCAGAACAAAATCTGAAGAAATTTATGCCAGTTTTTGAGTCATTCACTTTGAAGCGGAAAATCAGAGACCATGGCAAGGCACTCACAAAAACTAGTATAAATGCATGAAACTGGATCAATTTTGGATGTGTGTTTTCGTCGAATTGTTAAATTAATAAAGTAAGCAAAATGTATACTAGCTATTTTTTTTCAAAAATGTAAAACCGACAAGGGGAATAAAATTTGACGTAGTATGACTAAATTTGGTTAAGTGAATTCAAACAAACTTTCCGCTACATTACTTCTAGTGATTTCACCAAAAAGGGCAAATTGATCAAACTTGAAAGCTAACTGCTTAGCTCAAGAACTATTCATAAAAAAACTTGCACACAGCTAGTCTAACATTAGCCGTAACCAACTATTAAGACCACACGTGAAAATACAATCGTTTTTTTGAAATGACATTGCACATACGACAACGTCGAAATCGTTACTACCACCTTAAATGTGAAAACACTTTTGCAGAAGACCATACATGTAACGGGGTCAAAATTTTAGGGAGGCCTCTCCGGCCAAATTTTGGGGACCCTCCCCCCAGATCAACCAAAAATACCATCAATTTTGCGAAATTTTGTAAAATTTTCTCAAAAAAGTGCCATTTTTACTAAATTTTGCCCGAATTTTGGGGACCCTCCCCCCCGGCCCTTCGATTTGAGGGAGGTCCCCCCCATACATATATGCAGAAGACTATCCTTCCTCTATTCATGACAATGAGCGCAGTGTCAAGACCCTATTTCTCTCATAACAGAGAGTGCATTTCCGAAATTAGACGTGGGAAAAAACGTAAGGATAAAAACCCACTTTTTGGGTTGCCGACCCCCAGCGAAGCAGGGGTGCAACCCATTGTATTCATATTCCTGTTTTTTTTTGTTTTTTTTCCTGTGGTCCAAAAGTTTGTAACCGGTTTTTCTCGGGAGTTACTGGAGGGATTGGTCCCAAACTTTGGTGGAGGGACCCCCCCTATGAGTAGTTGTGCACCTGACCTTGGTGACCCCCTGACCCCACGGGGGGCCGGGTCACGTGACCCCGAAAACTGTTTTCGGTACCGTTAAAACACCAAGGGGGGACCCTTGTGAACTTGGAAAATTTTTGGTCATGGATTTGGACAAAAAACTTGTTTATAGGGGTAGTTTGAGCCCCTGAAGACGAATCTGGGGTTATTTTTTACCGAGGACCCCCCTGGAGCCCCCTATGACCCCCCCCAGGGTACCCCCCTTAGGGGGTCCTCAGGGGTCAAATTTTCGAAATTGAGATTTTGGTGTTTTTAGGGCTAGTTTGGGCCCCTGAACACGAATCTGAGGTTCATTTTTGTCTCGGAGTCCTCTGGACCTCCCTATGACCCCCCCAGGGTACCCCCCGTAGGGGGTCCTCAGGGGTTAAATTTCCGAAATTGAGATTTTGATGTATTTAAGCGTAATTTGAGCCCATGAACACGAATCCAAGGTTCGTTTTTGCCTAGGACCTTCCTGGACCCCCTAGGACCCACTCAGGGTACCCCCCATCTAAGGGTTCAAATTTTCGAAATTGAAATTTTGGGGTTTTTGTGAGTAATTTGGGTCCCTGAACATAAATATCAGGTTTTTTACCGAAAATAGACGATCTTTTGCCTATAATAGACGGTCCTCTGCCTAGCATGGAGAGTCCTCTGACTAGAATAGAGGGTCCTCTGACTAGAATAGAGGGTTCTCCGCCTAGAATAGAGGGTCTTCCGCTTAGTACAGGGTTCTTTACCGAGAATGGATGATTTTCTGCTTCGAACACTAGGTTCTCTGCCTTTAGAGGGTTTTCTGCTAGAAATAGAGGGTCCTCTACCTAGAATAGAGGGTCCTCTGCTTAGAATAGAGGGTCCTCTACCTAGAATAGAGGGTCGTCTGCCTAGAATAGAGTGTCCTCTGCGTAGAATAGAGGGTCCTCTACCTAGAATAGAGGGTCTTCTGCCTAGAATAGAGGGTCCCTTACCGGTCGGCAACCCGTTGTGGCCTACTGGCGATTTTTGAAATTGGTCTGGTGACGTAGAATACCTCGTATCTTTATACACCAAAAGACGCATGGTAAAGCGGAGCTGAAAGACGTTTGGTCTTGTGCTAGTGCTTTTTTTTCGTGTTTTGAAGCAGAATCAGTTAATTTCTCTTGCTTAAACGAAAAAAAGAATAAAACTAAAATATGTCAGTCACGACCAGTCAAATCTACTTACGATGCCCTCTATGGAGAGTCAAGGGCGCCAAAATTAGCCATATAGCCCATATTTTGCATCTATTTGAAGACTAACTCCAACTGTTGAAGTGTTTTTAACGTTTTTAGGCGAAATGAAGGTTTTTGTTTTCAAATAAAAAATTCAAAGTTTTGTAATGGCTGCCAAAGGCGGTTTTCAAACTTGTGTGTATATATATATACCTGACTACCTGAGGCCTCACAGCAAATCTGCGTATACTTTTTTGGCATCAGGGGCCTGTACAAGGGCCATAGCGTTGAAAAACTACCGCTAACACACTTTTGTCTGATTTATGGAGTTGGTTTGTTGTTAACAAAGCAGGGTTTTTTTCAAAACGGCCAAGGCTCAATTTGTGCTCATTTTTTAATTTCGATGCTCATTTTTAAGTTCAATGCTCAAAAAATGTTTTTGCACTGATGCATTGCTAAAATGACAGGTATGTAACCGTTACAAGTCGAAGTATTTAGTAAAGACAACACAAGGTAGAACTGAGAAATTCTGTGGGGCGAGTGTTCACTGGCGTACCCAGAAAAAAATTTCGGAGGGGAATGACTTTTCGATTTTTGGTATTGGATTAAATTGCCCTTTTTGGCAATTTTAATTATTATAAAACGCTTTACAAATGCAAGATTATTAAACCACAACGCTGCAGGGGTCTGGGGGCGGCAGCCCCCAGAAAAAATTTTTAAATTTGCAGACGATTTTTTAAATTGTTAGACCGAATGTGGTCAACTAGAGACGTATCAGAAATTTTTTCCGACAGAAATTTTCAAACAAAAGATGGTAACGTCCATCAGACAGTGTATTACACAAGTAAATGTAGCCTAATATACTCGTGTACTGTGTAGACATGCAAATGCAGCATAATGTACTCGTGTATACATGCATAGGCTTCGACGAAAGATAACAATAAGGAATAGGAAGCCACAGAGTTGCACGGGTTTGGGGGCGGCAGCCCCCGGAAAAAGATTAGAGAAAATTTTGATTTTTGGACCAAATTTGGTCAATTGGAGACGTATCGGAATTTCCGGCGAGCCAAAATGGAAGAGGGGACCCTTGTTGATATTTTCTTATGAGTTAATGAGTAGACCAAAAGGGCGGGGGGGTACGCCCTTGATACGTCCTGTATCCAGGTCGTACATAACCAGAATTTTGAGAAAAAAGAAATCGCACCTAGGACAATTTTTTTGAAAATATAGCAAGTTTGCAAAGACGCGGCAGCCACCAATAAAACATGCCGAATTTTTAAGAAAACAAACCTTTGAAACATGCAGGAAAAAGCCATTTTTGCTTAAAAATCAGCATTTTTGTGCGCAACTTCGAGCACTGTGAAATTTTTATTGCTTCGCCGATCCAACAGGGGGATTCCTCACGTGGCTACGCCGTTAGCCTGATATACTGACTACTGGATACATAAGCTGAGACAAAAATCTATAAAAATAAAGTGATGGTCAAGAACTTCCCTACTTGGCAACGTAAATAGAGAAACAATATCTTAAGATCTTATTTGGATCAATCTGGGACATCCCGAAAAAAGTTCCGACCCACCGGAAAAACTAAAGGGGCGGACACTTCTGTAACATGACTCGGGGAAATTTTTCAGAATCTCAATTTTTTATCCTGGTGACGTCTTTGGGCAATAGCAACAATGCTCATTCGATGCTCATTTTTATTTTTCAATGCTCATTTTTATGTTCCAATGCTCAAATGAGCACAAATTTGAGCAAAAAAAAACCGTGGCCTAGACTCTCGAGCGTAACACTCAATATCCATTTTAACTTTGAAATTTACAACAAAGTTTATGGTTTATATTGATTTTTGTCAGCCCTCTGCTTTCTTCCTCCACGACTTGGGACGTGGCATCGGCGCATTACTGACCTTTTTTTATTTTATATTTTTTTATTACTAAGGCTTGTCTGTTTTGCCTTTTTTTGTGGTCAGCAAGGTTTAACCTTGATATTTTTTACTTTTTCAAAATACAATATACAATACATTTACAACAATGCATTAATTTGTGCAACACTTTAGAGGAATTTAGATAATTTTTGTGGAATTTTGATGAATCTTATGAAAAAATTGGTATAAATTTTGAATAAATCCTATGAAAAACCGGAAAATTTCACAATGAATTAATGCAAACAATTATGAATGCAATTCAAAATACATTCAGGAAACGAATACTCTTTACAAACGCGACCACCTAACCAATGCAGTACACGAATAGTGCAGTTTGTACAATACACTTTCTTTAATTCTTCACGCAGATCAGTCATTGCTTCTTGAAGGGTGACGAAATTTTTCCCAGAGTCTTTGACGATCGCCCCCTCACGATCAAAAATTTTGTAAGTGTAGCCCAAATTAGGGGGGACCTCGTTGGAAATCAGCCGCAAAAGTTCAATTTGTTTGGTCATCTGCAGGCTCTTGCAAAGGGCATCGAACGCATCTTTGCCTTGTTTGTCAAGAAACATCACCAGTTCTTGATTGGCTTCATACGTAGACTTCCACCGCAGCTGTTGTCCTTTCGACTGACTGACAACTCTCCACTCTAGCAATAAAGGTAAAACTAGCTCCAATTTGAGCTCTTCAGCAAAGTTCACGAGATGAGAGAGAAGACGACCGCTCGCCATGACTGACAGAACTAGACTGAAGAGGATGGGAAATTTGCTCCTTTTATACCCTATTAGAATGAAAAAGAACCAATCAGAGTTGACTTGTCTGGTTAAAACTGGTTTTTATGGTCACGTGTTCAAAAATAAAATCCAAAATAGCATAGTTGAGTGGCTAAGAGAGGGATTCATATATTATGTCTAATATACAAATACTACAGAGTCCCTTTCTTAGCCACTCAGCTATGCTATTACTTACTTTAAAGCTTGCTAACTTATCTAAGGTACATTCTCCGGTGAAGCATAACTAAAGCAGGTTTCGTGTGCTGTAGAAAAGTTTTCGTTTCGTCCTTGCCAAAGGGACTCATCAGGTGCCTTCTGGGCCAGCACGACGAGGTTTAGTTTCAATTTTATATGAATTGAAAGCAATAAAAATTTGAATTTTGAATAAAGAGAATATTTGATTGAATGAGTTTTTATATTTGATTGAATGAGTTTTTATATTTGCAAAAATTGACGGTAAACCCTAGCACTATAAAATATTAAAATTCTTAAAAAAAATTAAAATCAGAGACAATCACTATTACTTACTCTATTAACTTGAAAATTGCAACTAAGTTTGAAATTTTACCGTTAAGGTGAATTTCGATATTCAAAAATTGAAACCAAACCCTGAGACTATGAAACAGTAAGATTAAGATATTTGTTAGTTTCATAAAATATCATTGATAAATTTTTGAATATTGATTTTTTTTCTTACTGTAGACATAATCCCACCACATTCATACATACACAATACACAAAGAACACAATACATAGTAAAATACACCTTTTTAAAATTGCTAAATGCTAGAAAAAATGGATTACTTGAATTTTGAATAAATAGAATAGTACAAAAGTTGAAAATTCGAAGAAGAAAGTACTTTACTTTTAGTATTAAAACAATTTGTAGCTAGGTCTGAGACTATAAAACAGTAAGGTTTTTGTTAAGTTCATAAAACATCATTGATAAATTAATGATTCTAACAGTAGACATAATCCCACCTAATTACATGTTTTACACAGCATACATTATAAATACAAATTATGCATACAAATTACACAATACACAATAAAATACTGACCTTTTTAGGCTTTCATGTTTTTGCCTTCTCTTTGTCTTTTTTTTCTTTTTATTATAAGGCTTGTATGTTTGTTTTTTTGCTTTTTTTTGCCTTTCTTTTTTGTTTTTTTTGTCAGTTTGAAATCGTTTGTACAATACAATTCACAACAATACAAAATATATAGTGGCCAGATCTTAATTTTCTTATGAAAACAGTTCAATTTTGCAAAAACATACTTTAGCAACGAATTTAGTTAAAAAGTTTAGGAAATATTAATTTAAACCTTGTAGAAAAGGGTTAGAAATTTAGATTTTATAGTGGCCGTAAGCATAACTGGTGACTCCGTCATCCAGCAGATAGCGCTTATCATCATAGCACGACAAACTGGTCTTATTCAAATGTATACTATACAGTTGATGCATATTACTACGAATCAAATTCATATTATGGTACATACGGGTACGATCAAACAAAGTATCAACATAGTCAGCATGAGATATACATTTCTTTACAACGGATTTCTTAATGCCCTTAGCACGCTTTTTATCCACACCATTACATACAAAACTATACATTTTGGCGCGCAAGCCACAGAATTCACTGATCGGACTACCTGCAGTTTCATCCTTCATTTTCCCCAAAACTTTTTTGTTTTGGGCGGAAAACAGAGGATGGCTCTGTGGGTAGTCTGATGTGTCAAACAATTGAGCATTGGACAGCATATCATCATATACATTATCTGTACAGATATGGTAGCACAAACTATCGGTATCGGTGAACAGCAATTTTGCATTTTTACCATACTTTGGAACAATGAATTTATAATGAAAATCATACATCAAATGTTTAGACAAATCAAGGACTGAAAAGCCAATGTATACAGGCTTGCACAGCTGGACAGACACACGCTTCATAGACACAGCCACCAAATCCTCGGAAAATATAACCGAACGGTTATACCGAGGTTTGGCGACTAGTTTACGAAACTTGCGCTGCTCAGTGACAAGCTGTATAGACTGGTACGCACGCACATTTTCCATCGTTTTACCAAAAACAGCATTGTTCAACAATTTAAAAAGATCCTTTTCAAAGTCACTTTTGGCATTTTTCCGCATGTTAGTATTGAACATGATATAGGGCTTCATCCACGCGCGCTGAGTGAATTGCAGCACGCGATGCACCCGTGTCAATCTCATGCCCAACCGTAAATAGAGTCGCAGGTTACGGTAATGGACAATATAGTGGGTCTTCGGGCGCAGATTGGGGACTAGTTTCTCGACCTTGGAAGGGGTGCATCCCAGGTCTTGACAAAGGGACTGGGCATAAGGGGACAACATATCGCCGGAAATTTGGACGCGCTCGGGGGCAAGGGGGTAGGAATTGTGGGCGTCATGCAGTTCTTGGGGGTAATCAAGGTCTACTTCGAGGACGTAGCCCTTGTACTGGTCCTCCAGCTGGTATTTCCAGTCAATTTTAGAGAACTGTTCTTCGTTCAGCCATTCAAAGTCCTTGACAGGGAGACGCTGCACCATGCTCCACCCGTACAAGTTGTTAGCATCCATGTACATGATCCAGGAGCGGGGTGAGTTGGGGTCATAATCGGGGGTCTGGGGATTGTTGGCCTTCGCGTAGCGGTGAGAAATCACCGATGTACCCCCGCGAATACCATTTTCGAAGAACAGATACATATCTGGGTCTTGCAAAAGTTCAAGCCAAACATCAGTGATTTTAAGGCAAGCGTCCCAGCCAAACGAGGGTAGGGTGTAGTAATGGGCCGGGTCCAACCCATAATACTGCAGACAGAAGCTTCGAAAGCTTTCAAACACGTCTGCTAATAGTAGAACATCTGTTTTCAGATATAAGTCATGATATTCGCCCAAATTTTGTATATTGAATGCAGTCCAAACGTTTTGGGCTTGAGCGTAGTCAGCGTCCGTAATGTCAGCCTCATTCAGCTGACTCCAAAAGTCTTGTTGGGAAGGTAGCTTTGTTTCTTCAAACCGTGCCCAGTTGTCCATATAGTCATAAGGGTAAACCCCCTTACGAACTAACAAATTCAATTGTTCGGAGTTGAACTCGTTGTTCATGGCATGGAACTTGCCGAGCCCCTCCTTGCCCAGATTGTCGACGAGGGCTTCCAACGAGCTGGTCAGAAATTGAAAGCTGTCGACAAATCGAATCTTCCAGCTCCCATCACTGGGGTCCCTTTCTTCATCTTCATCATCGTCGTCGGCCTCAGCCTCGTCATCAACAAAAGGGTTCCCCCCTTGAGGCTGCTCAGGGGCACGTCGACGACGGGTCTTGCGTTTCTTGAGCAAAAAACTGAGGTAGTCTTCCATCCCTTTCGGGATGCAATCCATCACTAGCCCCAGTTCATTACAGAGCAACCCAATTTTTTGCATAATTAGGTGCCCGTCGTAGCGACGAAGGTTGTGGATGGCCACCACAATGTCGCGACTAAGCTTAAAGCCCATGTTGCATCTATTGTGGGCTGCACCACGATACCGACCACAAAAGTGACAGTGGTCACGGGCTTTGGGCTCATTGGGGGCAAACGGTTTGGAGCACAAATAGCAATCTTTTTGCTCCCTGTGTTTTTCTTCTTCGGTTGCCGTCAGATTCAGTGGGTGGACATGTGAAAAATTTTGCTGGTATTCTTCATTTTTCTCCAATATTGTATGCAAAAATTTCTCGACAGCCTCTTCGCCACGGTAAATGGTGCTTTTTTCCAGCTTCTTGTTTGCACCACAACAATCCATCACCCCGACTAGACCAAACCCGCAAGGGGTATGTTTTTGATACTTCTGCGTAAAGGACGCACTGTTGGGATGCGGACAGCCTGGCAGCTTTTCGGTGAGGCATTCAAAATCGGCGTAAATCACATATGGCACTCGCTGCATTCTATGGAGATTATTGAATTTGAGCCATTTGTCTTCGGGCATCTCCACACGCGTAGGGTCGTTTTTCTCACATAGCTGCATATGAAGAATCTTATTCTCTTCACTGTACTGGGGTAATAAGCAGCGAGGACAAAAGTGTTTGGTTCTATGGCCACCTCTTTGATCAGACAAAAGTCTGTCCAAGCTCTTGATCCAGCAGTAATGATGCTTTGCACCTGCGGTCAGCAGCAGAAGGTCAATGTGGCGACAACTGTTCTTTTTTGAAATAAACAAGGGGCTAGGATTTTCCCCGTCGAGTTCATACACATTGATGCTCAGGTTATTCTGCCGCTCGAACTTGGCTATATCACAGACTTTCACTGGGAAATTAATTCCTGCAAAGTTTAGTTCGTTGGCAAACGGGAGATAATTAGTGAGGCGATGAGCATTATCCTCCACTGGATGAAGCGCTGCCAAAACACTCCATTTGAAACATTGAGTGTCGTCGTTCTGAACGTTGATAACGGCTTTCTTGTTCTTGATGTATTCAGGCAACGGTAAATAAGAAGATCCGCGGAGGGGCTGGTACGCAGCAATGTGCAAATCTAGATGTAGAACCTTATCAACCACCCAGCCGGATCCACGTTCAACAAATGTTTCGATGTGAGCAAGTATTTCGGGAAATGCTGCCCGGACTTCTTCTTCAATGTTAGATCCTCGCAAAATCACTCTATTGCGAGCGTTGAAGTGTGCCTGAATTTGTTGTCGTGGATCTGTTTCCATGTGAAATTGAATATTCAGGCTCATCCACATCTTGATTCCAGATTCTTCTTCTAGCGCACCGGATACTGTTTCTGAGATCGCAGAAACTTGAGAGTATAAGAAACTGTGTGGATCCATTCCAGCTTCTGTAGGGGAAAAGGAAAACGTTTGGAGGGCGTTCCCGAGTGCACATTGAATTGCCTTTGTGCACATCCGGGGCTTCTTGGGTTTTGGAGTTGTTGCTGACTCCTTTGGTGGTGGAGGATCTGGGCGCTTGCGTGAATGAACAGGCACATGTTTTGCCAAGTCGTCTGCTCGGGCAAAAGATCTTCCGCATACATCACATGTCGCTGCTTTCATTTTATCGTGGGTTTCACGAATATGGCGCAGCAAGTTCTTTCGAATCGTGAAGGACTTTTCACATATCTGGCATTGATGAGAGACCTGAAGCAAGCAGCACTTATATGTCTTACACAGTATTTACTTAAAAAAGCATCAAAATTTCACCGGGTTCTTTGCTTAAAATACTAGTATATTAATATAGTTTTATGAATATCCACAATCGATACTAGAAAAGATGTACCTTAAGATAACGAATTCCAAAGTAACAAGAAGAAAATGAAAAGTAAACGGAGCAAGAAAACCAAAGTTGGACTTTAGACAATTCGAAAACCAAAACTCACTTCAGCTATTGCAGTAGGAGCACAAGTACTTTCCGGGGACGCATGAGAATCGGGAGGGGCATGAGCAGGGGCTGGGTTTGTGTGGACATCGAGGACGCGATTCTGAAAAAACACAAAAGTGTAAGTATTGTGATGCACTCTATCAGCTTCATACTTGAAAACTAGTATTTACTAAAAGATGACTAAATAAAACTGACGCTTACTAAATGTATGTATGAAAAATTTCTGCAAATTGGGTGCTTAAAATATTTTCCATGTGTTTGTGCTAAAAAATATCGTTTGGTCAGCGTTTCCATTCATAAGTCAAAAGTTTAATAACTATTTGTAAAAAATTTACTGTAGACTACGTGTTTCGAAAACTTTACCAACTGTTTGAAAGAAAAACAAATGTTACTAAGCGTTTGCGCGTAAAAATTAATGGTTAGTAAGTGTTTGTATGAAAAAAATTACTGTAGACTAACTGTTTGTACTGCAAAATTAATGTTTAGTGAGAGTTTGCTTGAAAAAACTAAATGTATTTACGTTAAACATGAAATTTATGCAAGAGAAATTAAGTTTGCTAGGTGTTTTTACTGTAAAATCAATGCTGAGAGAGAGTTTGCCTGAAAAAACTAAGTGTAGGTACGTTAAACTTGAAATTTATATTAAGTTTGCTATGTGTTTGTACTGTAAAATCAATGCTGAGTGAGAGTTTGCCTGAAAAAACTAAATGTAGGTACGTTAAACTTGAAATATGTGCAAAAGAAATTAAGTTTGCTAGTTTTTTTACTGAAAAATTAAAGTTTAGTAAGTGCTTGTATTGAAAAATTATTGTTGAGTGAGAGTTTGTGGGAAAAACTTGAAACTTATGCAAGAAAAATCAAGTTTGCTAGGTTTTTTACTTGGAAATTTAAGTTTAGTAAGTTTTTGTATTAAAAAATTACTGTAGACTAACTGTCTGTACTGTAAAATTAATGTTGAACAAGAGTTTGCTTATAAAACCTAAGTGTATGTTAAACTTGTGTAAGAAATTTGTGTAAGAAAAAATAATTTTGTAAGTGTATGTAAAAAACCTAATTGAAAAATTATTGAGTGTGTTCATAAAAAAATCTAAGTCTAAGTCTGTGTGCTGCTTCTGAATTAAGTAAGCTAAGTTAAAATCTAGAAGTTACTAAAACCTAAGTTAATTTTGGTCTAAGTTTACGGCCAGCACCTAACCCTATTACGACATGGACGGTGGGTTCGTGGCAAATGGCGAGAGGTGTGCTCCCTTAGAAAGTTTGTAGTAAACTTTCATCTACTTAACCACCCCCTAAATCCATTTTATGAACACAGTGCTTCGCGTTTTCTTCCCTTACTACCACCGCCATGAAGGTTGCCGACTCCATACCAAGAGGTTAGCCGTAGGCTAGATACCAGCGTGCACAGGTCCGAAGACCGTCTGATACCCTGGAGTCCTACTCTTGTAACTTGCTTAAAGTTACAAGAGACCCTAACTCAAGACACGGCTGCACACGGCAACAAAGTGCTGTGATATGCAGGCAAAGCGCGCGTTGAAGAAGCACAATGCAAGCATACCACACCGCGTCTATATCTTTTAAGTTTAAAGTCATTTTAATGTTAAATTTAATCAGGCTTAAGTAAAATTTAGTTTAAGTTTAAAGTTTTAGTAAAACTAAAACCTACACTTGGTCCTGGTTGATTCGATTCAGCTGGAGCAGACGAATGCTTCTTCCGCATGTGGCGCATGAGGTTATCCTTGCGCGAAAACTGGACATTGCAAAAGGGGCATTCAAAAGCACCCATAGTTGCAGCTTAGTAGATTGAAAAATTTGAAAATAGGCCTTATATTGAAATAGAGTGTTAGTTCAGCACCACAAAATGCTGCGCGCTGATTGGTTGTTTTTTGCAGTGCGCAAGACACACTTCCGCTTTTTAAACTTCGCTTTCGTTCTGGAAACGCAGTTGTCTATATAGGTAGTCAATTTTTTCTATTTAAGCCTACTGCTAATACTAATTTTAATGCAAAAATCAAATTTGCATGTGTGAGTATGTGTGTGTGTGTGAGCCTGTGTTGTGTGTGTTTCAACTGTTTGCATAGCACAAAAAATTCATAGCTATAATTTTTAGAGCGTGTAAGCATGTGTGTGTATGTGTGTGTGTGAGTATGCTGCTTGGTTCCTGGTCAGCTAGGCTGACCCATAGTTGATAACAAGCTGTTTGTTCAACAGCTGTTTTGGTCAAATTTGAATTTGGCCAATTTCTGGGAGGGGGCTTAGTAAAAATTAATAAAAAGTCAAATTTAAAATTAATTATCATGCACCCCCTTTTTATTTTAAAATTATTGCCTTATTATGTAATCACCTAATTAGGTAATTACATAAATGTTACGTAATAATTTATGTAATTAATCATATAATAATTATGTAATTATTATGTAAACAGTGACAGCCGTCAATCAAAATTGACACCTGTCAATCAAAATTGACAGGTGTCAATCAATATTGACAGCCATCAATCATCTATGACGTCATCATGACGTCACATGACGTCATATGACGTAATCACTCCGGAGGCTCCGGCTCCGGGAGGTTCCAGAACGCCCATTTCCTTACTACTGTTTTGTTAACATTTTTGACAGTTTAGCCAAAATACGCTGTGAAATATCTCAAATTTGGCATTTTTTGAAGTTTTATGTTATGTTTCATTTTGGAAAAAATCTGACCTAATTAAGTTTAATCTCAATTTAGTCTGAATTCACTTCAGACATTCATTTTAGGTGTCTCAATACATGCATAGTTTCATTTGGACAAGTCTTCACACTGTTTCAGTACCTTAAATCTAAGCTTCAACATAGAACTTTTTTGAATTTCGTAATACTGTATGGCTTGAAAAAACAAAAACTACAATGCCTATCAATAATTGCAAAAAAAGGAATCTAGAAATTTTAGTTTTCTTCACTTTGGTTAAATGTTATGAATATAGACAGCACACAGAATCAGTAAATTGACACTTTCGAGCACATGACGTATCTTTTAGTATGATGAACTCGTATGCGTTGCAACGGCAACCACGGCAATAAATTTTACCACCATAGTCTAAAGTCACCTACTGTCTTACAATATGACCGCTAATACATTCAAACTGCAGTACAGAAGCTACGTAAAACAAATATATGACATCACGTCTTGTCGCCTATTTTGGAGCGTTTTTAGTCAAAAATAGGGGTAATATACTTCAGAGCTCATAACCCTGACTATATAACAGTTGGTAACATGAGCATGAGTATGAGTATAATACTGCAATGCAAATAGTTCTGGTTCTGCGCCGACTTTTGGAGAAATACCCAGCTTAAATGTTACGTCACATCATTTTAAAGTGAAAAAAGAGTTATGTTCAGAAAATGTCAATTTTCTGAAAACATTTGCAGTTGAATATGCGTATTAACGTTCCAAAGTGATCTTAAGTAAAATATCTAAGTACCAATTTTTAAATTTAGTGATAAAACAATACTGTTTTTGAGAAACAGTTGTTTAAAAATGACTATATATTGTAAAAATAGCCTAAAAATGTCAAAAACACTACTTTTTTTGTTGTAATCATAGTGTATATATGCTTTTTTAGCCTGTAAAGAGCCTATAATTTGCCCTTATGTTGGCATAAAAGTGCCTCATACGTGTGTCAAATTTCCCTAAAGTTAGCTGTTGGTTCGAGCGAATCGCGACAAAAACTGCAAATTCGAAACTACCACCTTAAACACGTTTGGAGCGCAAAAAACCCCGGTTTCCAAAAAAATTACGAAAACGTTCCTCACTGAGGGTTCAGATTTCGGAGGGTCATATCTCAGGGTCAAAATCTCTTAGAGATTCTGATTATTATTCTAGATTCTGATTTTTATTCTAGATTCTTATTTTTAGTCTAGATTCTGATTTTTATTCTAAATTCTGATTTTCATTTTAGATTCTGTTTTTTATTCTAGATTTTGATTTTTATTCTAGATTCTGATTTTTATTCTAGATTTTGATTTTTATTCTAGATTCTGATTTTTATTCTCGCGCGTTGCCGTGCCTTGATTTATTACAAGGAGTATTACTGCCATTGCTGCATTTTCCATATTATTTTTGCTGCGGGGATGGATGTGTGCCACAAATGCAATCAGTCCTTGCGACCAGCTGACCCTAACGTCGAATGTTTCTGTTGCAAATACCTGTTCCACTACTCTTGTGCACAGATTCGTTTGGACACTGCCAAAAGTTTGGTGGACGCCGAGAAGCCCCAGCCGCTTGCCTATTTGTGCCTAAAGTTCAAAGAAGTTATCCCACCGGTACCAAACTTGTCAAGCTAGCTGAATAATTTGAAGTCTGAATTGATGACCATTCGGGCGGCTCAGCAAAATCCAGAGAAGCCTAGCTCTGTTTCTGCTGATCTGGCAGCTCACTTGGCGGGGATTACGGACCGGCTTGGTGTTCTGGATCATAAAATTGAGTCTCTAGCTTCCTCATTAAATCTGAATAGAATCAGAAAGTACTCAAAAAATTTAGGTGTTTTGTGTAATTTTTTGTAAGATAACGCAGTACTTTGTGAATGAAACAGAAATTTAGCGCGAGTGAATACAAACGCAAACTTTCGACTTCGATGTAAAAAAAAATTGGCTAAACAAGTAAAGTTAAAATTTGGCACATGAATGCAACCAGTTGTTTTCAAGCGGTCACAATATTTGATTTTTACCAAAACGATGGTGTTTAAAAATAATTCGTTAAATTTACGTTTTCGATATCAATCCTTTTTTCGTTATCAATCATGATTATTAAAATCATGGCCGACGACAGAAGGCAACGGGCCGGGCCGGGCCACGGGCCGAAAAAATAGGCCCGTGCAGGCCTCTACGCTATATTGAAGAAGAAAACGCCATCCGACTAGAAGCTTGTTAATACTACAGCCATGAGCTAATTTGGCTATAATTTGGCCTAATAATACCTTAATTTACTAAATAATATTAAATTTTAAAATGTAGCAAGGCCGACTGTAGTTTGCTCACGTATTTCTACTTAGATTGAAAGAAAGCGTAGCAGCCCTTTAGAGCCGTAATATTATAGAAAGAAGTTGTTTGGAGTTATATTCCAATATTAATCAGGAAGCAAGCACAAATAGGTTAGACTGGCCGTTTCATAACCAAGTTCTGGGTCCCTTACTTTTCAGCTTTAATAATTTAATATGTCATGCTTGGTATTATCATAACCTTTGTTTTACGCGGGCCTCGGCTGCCCCCTCAGGCTCAGAGACTACTCAGAAGCCGCGTATATTACTAGGTATATTCAGAATCTGAGATTCCTATGTTAACCTGGGTAGATATAAGTTCTAGCGTTAATTAACACTAAAAGGGTACTGGGTAAGTTGACTCTCAATTTTGCCACACATCATTAGATTTTTATCTGCTTCCAATACTATAAACTCGAGATGGTTCGATATACGCGAATGTATACGACTGCTGCAATTATTCCAAAATTGGATAAGTTGAAATTTTATTGTTTGTTCTAGTTTTGTTTTGTTGTTTTGTTTTGTTGGGAACTTTAGACATGGTGATTTTTAATTAATTAAGGTATGTAGTTTTTACGCAGTCTTGCTTCGTTAAACTAAAATTATCCAATTGATTTTGATAGTTCAATCTAACTGAAACAATTACAAAGTCTAGTGGTTCGAAATAATACTAAAACTTGGCGGTTGGAATTTATTTAAGTGTAATAAAGTCAACTGACTGAGCGTTATTTGAATAAATTACGTATTTAAATCATACAACGTGTTAAAGGATCTGACCTAAAATTAGGAAAAATGAATGTACTAAAGGTGCTGTGTAGTTGCGCAGAAATTCTTGTTCAGATCTTCTAGTTTCAAATTTAGTTTTTACAGTATTAAAGTATATTCTATGTGAAACAGATATTGTTTGTTTAGAACTGTTAAGATTAACGTTGTCCTCTCTGATATTGCATCAATAACCTGCAAAATTACAACAAAAAATTTTCATTTTGAAAAATTAACTACTACCCACAAAAACATCTTTCGACTACTCGTTGTAATGGGAGAAACGATAACGATCTAATTAAAGTTGCAACGACGAGCACACTAGTCAACAAAAGTGAAAGAGTACTATGGTGGATGTGTTTTACACAACGGATACGATGAGTTTAATTTAATTTTCTTGCTTTTAATTATTCACTTATGTGACGCATAAATTTGAACTTGCTAAATGGGTCAGCTGAGACGTAAGTTGCTGCTTGTTTACGAACTCGTTCATACACGCGTCACGCTTCACGTCACAATACGCATAAGCTAATGGATCTATGTAGTCTGCAGAGTGTTATAGCTTCCTTACATTTTGAAATATACAGTACGATAGGTCAACGACTGGGATGCACGCCTGCAACAGTGCAACAGTTTGGTTCTAATGCACGCTGTCAGTCTAGCAGCGTTGGCTATTGTCAATTGACGTCAGTTTTTTCACTGATTTTTCAAAAAACGTATAATATAGTTCATATTAAGCGTAAATATCTACATAGGGGGACTTTTTTAATTTACGAAATTATATGTGCATCGCACTATCGCAGCACTAAGCAGTCCTACATTAATTCATTTCCGTATTCAACAGCTATTACTAATGACTGAAGAGAGTAACTACCAGCCTTCGTAGTCAGAGATTTTCAGGACTACTGCTGCTGAAGCTACCACAACTACTACATGCTCTGCTGGTGCTAGAGCTACGACGACGACTACTACTTCTACAGTTCCTACTGGTGCTGCTGCTGCGGGAGCTGCTTCTGCTGCTGCTGAAGCTACGACAACTACTACATACCTACTGCTGGTCCTACTACTGCTGCTGCCGGAGCTACGACAACTACTACCTACTGCTGGCAATACTACTGCTGCTGCTACTCGAGCTACGACTACTACAATTACTACCTACTGCTGGTAGTACGACTGCTAGTGTTAGAGCCACGACGAATACTACTTATAAAGCTACTACTAGTCCTACTGCGGCGGCTGTTGGAACTACAACTGCTGCTGTTGAAGCTACGACGATGACGACTACTACCTACTGCTGGCTATACTACTGCTGTTGCTTGCAGCTAGAACTACGACGACGACTCAATGACCACCAGAGATGCACGGGGGGAATCTTTGAGGGGGGTGCCCGACCCCTGGCGCAAGGGGGGTGGTCCCTAGTTTTGGCCATTTTTCGGCGACAGCCGAAAAATTTTCAGAATTTTTCTATTTTCAACTCATTTTTGGTGTACTTTTTTGGCCGCAGGCGAAAATTTTTTGCAATTTTTCAATTTATAAGCATTTTTGGGGCACTTTCTTGGCCATCAGAGGGGGGGGGGGTGGGGGGTTGAGGGGGGAGTGCCGGATGTCTGAGGGGGGGGGGTGCCGACCCCTCTCAGGGGGGGGGGGGGTGGATACACCCCCTACCCCCCCTCTATGTGCATCTAGGATGACCACTACTGCTAGCGCTACTATTGGTGCTGCTGCAGCTACGAGGACAACCGCTTCTACAACTACTACTGATACTACTACATACTACTGCTACTACTGGGGCTACAATGACGACCACTATTGCAACTACTAATAGTACTACTACTACTGCTGCTGCTGCAGGAGCTACGACAACTTCTATTTCTACAGCTCCTTGTGGTACTACTACTGTTGCTGCTACTGTAGGAGCTACAACAACTACTACTTCTACAGCTCCTTGTGGTACTGCTACTGCTGCTGCTGGAGCACGAAAACAACGACCACTACTACCACCACAGCTGCAGCTACATCTCCAACCGCAAAACCAGCAACCCATGCTGCACCCACTACACCAGAAACTACTATTAAAACTCCGACCACAATAAACAGCAACACGTACAGGAGCTACGACAACATCAACTACAACTACAACTCCGACTACAACACCAGTCACCAACTACGCATAAAAGGTCAACTACAACAGTACAACCGCAACTATAACTCCCAGCACAACGACAATACAAGCAAGACATACAGCCCTGCTACAACTAAAACTATGTACTACTAGCTGCGTCTACTACTACAGTTGCATAAATGACAGATACAGCTTCAACTACACTACAACTCCTAGGTACTACAACACCAGCAACACATGCAGCACCGATTGCAATAGCAACTACAACTACAACAACAGTGGCTACAACACCGGCAACGCATGAAAGATGAACTACAACAACAGCTATAACTCTCAGCACAACACCAGGAAGATATACATTCCTACTACAACTACAACTATTACGGCTGCTGCGGCCAAGGCTGATGCTACGACTACTACTAACATGACAGCTGCTGCAACTACTACGGCTGCTACAACTACGAATCTACGTCTGTCACAACTACATCCGCTACTACTGCTACTACTACTGCTGCTCCACTCTGCTTCACAACCAGATTAAATATTTTATTAAATTATTAAACTGGGACACTTACGACTGTATCCCGCTTGCGGGTTTTTCCTGCTTGCGGGATCGGAAGTCAGGTCTCAAAACTCGCCCTAAACTTATTTTTTAAAGTCCTCTGAGAATCATGGTAATTTCGATCTCCCCCCCTTAAGTAGCTTAGGAATACTCTTGTTTTGGAGTTGCTACTCGTAGCCTGGTATAACTCCAACACAAGGAAGAGGTGAATCCGTGCGCCAAACAGTGCTCGAACACCTTTTGGGCGTAAAGAAAAAAAAGATTTTTATCTGTTGTCATTATTAGGATCTGCTAAACCTTACAGTACCGGTGCTGACAAAAAAATCACATGCAGTCCAAAGGCATTAATTAAGTTTTCGTAACTTATCTATAGGGGTGCAGAAACCAGCATGCATCTGTCCACCCACGCATTAAATTAAAAGCCTAGGTTTAATATGAAGACGGGTGCAAAAATTTCATTGATTTAAGAAATTATTTAATTGATAAAAAAAGATTTAATTAGGTTTATATATATATATATATATATATATACATATATATATATATATATATATATATATATATATATATATATATATATATATATATATACAAAATTCCTGATTAGATAGGAGCGAGATTGGCGATCCCAGCAAAGGATTTGAAGCAAAAAAGCAGCTGTCAGATTTAGCATAGAGTCGAATCCAAAAATTTTGCCTAAATCAATTGATTTTTGACATCTCTTTTCTGCTCGCTGTCCTTCGCTTAGTCCATTATCAGTCTGACTGCATCTATCCCTTTTCCAGTGATGTCTAAGCCGTGCTACGTCGCTGTGTGTCCCGCCCATCTATCGTCTTCTTAGTTTCTGCGCTACCTTTGTGCTTCTCCCGCTTGTGTGCAATCCAACTCGCCCTTCTTGTGCGCCGCCAGAACATCTACACCGCTCCTGCCAGGTCCGACTTTTTCTGTCCAGCTCGTGCTGTTCACGTGATTCTTTTTCCTTTCTCGTTATCAATTTGCTTACGACGCCCTTGTTCAGTCTGTCCCCAGTGTAAGGCCTAATTTATACTAGTCCGGAACTATTCGTAGTTGTCCGTGTGCAAGTCCTTTTTCTACGAATTCTTTTAAATTAAAGTCCTTTTAACTACGCAGAGTTGATTTCAATAATTGTCTTTCCTCTCTAGGAGGAATAAAAATACTAAAACTGTGCAGCAGAAATAAGTACGTTGAGTCTCGTAAAATCAAAAATAATTGCCTTTCCAAAAACACAGACCATCTCGTTTCATGAAACGTTTTATTTTTTCAACTAATGGTTTATTTCATCATTTTATTTTCCAAACATTAGTGCTTAATAAAACTGACTAAGCTCATTAGAAATGTTAATAGAAAGCAAAACAAATCAATGCTCTGCAACAGATGCAGCATATTCTGCTTAGATATGCTGCCGTATATTTTATAACAAACATTCTAAAACTTAATACAAGTATTTAGGTTTTTTTAGCTTCTGAGGCATTACTTATCGCACACCTAATTATATAGCTACTTTGAAGTTCAATATTGAAAATACAGCTCGTTGGCCGGTGGGACTGACTAATCAATTTCCTGCAAGAATGCCGCCAGTCTTCATTTTAATTGAATACGTCCTGCTGCTTAATTAGACCATCACATGCTTTTTTGTCTTGAAAATAATTGTGCTTGATGTTGGACTGCTGCTGAACAGTGATTTTAAGTCTCTAATATAAAGTCATTTAAATGATAATTATGAGATAGTTTTGATCTAATGTACTAAAAATAGACATTTTTATTTATTATTAAGTTTATTTTAATGTTTTGAAATTCCCTTACATTCTTAGATTAACTGATTTGGGAGATAATTTTTTTAATCAAATTTTCATTCCTTGTGTATGGAAAAATTGATCTGTAGGTTTTACTTTAAAAAACTGTTTCATAAACGTAACATTTCTGAAAATTAAGTTTGGGTTCTGTTAATCTAGGATGTTGGTAATGTTTTGCAAAAAAGGTAAAATGACCCATCAGTCTTCAAGAAAGGTTGTCCAGAATCTTTTTGTCTTGATGTGCACATTTTAGTAGCCAAAAATTGAGAATTTTTCTGATTTTATTGAACTTTCGACAAAATTCGGTACATACATAAGCCAGTGCCGTTTTTTGAAGTTCCCAAAATCCAATATATGTTTTTGTTATTACACCTAAAAGCAAAGTAAAAATAAAACAAAATTTAGCCTTAGGCACAGCTCAATTGAGCAGTTTTTTTATTTTAATAATTTATATTTTTTTAATATACACTTTAGAAATTGTTTACATGAATGATAGTGCGTCAATAATTTGTAATAATAATAATTGAGTCCGATTTCGAAAACGCAAATCTTTCATTTTTTACCAAAACAAGACAAATACATAGTTTCAAACTAAAGTAATGTTTAATAGTTAGAAAAGCAGAAATGCTAAAGTATCACGTTAAGCAAATTTTTTTACACACATTTCTGACTGCGTTTGCCAAAAAATTGTTCATGCACAAAGCTCTAATATTCACGTAATATTATCACGTAATATTGCCACTGCATTCTTCCACATTACCAATTTATTTTGTGAAATGTTGTTTGTACTCACTTTTTTGTAGCCTTTGAAGAGCTCCTAATTTTCAAAACGTCCTCTTAAATATCGATTAATTAGACGAAGTGAAACATTACAGTCATAATTTATTGGTATATTAGTGCTCGAATGTTAGCGACCAACAAAAAAATTCTGTTTTAGAATTGCCACCCAAACGTTTTCGAATGCTCAGCTCCAATTTGTTACCACAGCATGTTCGCCTTGCTATTCCGTTGAACGTGGCCCCCAATGTTTACCCATGCGCTAGCAACCACAGCACTGTCGATTGGCGGGAGTGCCCGATGCCCGGCATAGACGTCGAAATTTTTCTACATCTCTTGCACCTGTTGAATATAAGCTATACTTTGGTTCCAGCCAGTGGGTGGGGCTCTGATATTGGTAACGGTACATTTGACGGAATGCTGGGCCTTCTTCAAAGCGGAGTTGTCGATAGCATTGTTTCTTGGTATCGTATAAATCCGAATCGAATGAAGTATTTCGACTTTTCGTTTCCGATCCCGTATACCATGAACAAGATAGGGCATGTCATGAAGAGACAAGATACAAGTTTTTCCTTCACATCGTCACAACTACTTGCACACGTTTTTCCTGCTAATATATGGATGGCTCTATTGGGATTCATTGTTATTCTTTGTCTTATTTTGGTGTTGTCTCAATTTTGTGCTTTAAAACG
Source organism: Trissonchulus sp. WLG1_4 (assembly GCA_030248245.1). Lineage (NCBI taxonomy): Eukaryota > Metazoa > Nematoda > Enoplea > Enoplida > Ironidae > Trissonchulus > Trissonchulus sp. WLG1_4. Next base: position 24,528 of record JASANF010016189.1, read on the forward strand.
GCTGGGTACATCCTGTAAAAAATCGTTTCCAGGACTAAAGGTTGGTTGCGTGTCAGTGAATATTTAATCTACTTTTTTAAGCAGAATAGCAGAACAAAACTAGAAGGTGACAATTTTTTTGTGGCTAAGAATGACATGTATATTGTGTTGTATTTTGTATTTGTCTAATTTTGTTACAGGCAATATGGTTGGTGATGGAGATTCTGTTTGATCAATGTCACACTGCGTCTTCGACAGATTCACCTTCAGGAAATATAATTTTGATTTTATTAGGTTTGTTGTGTATCACCCTATGTTGTTGTAGGTTGTAACCAATAGCTTTAAGCCTTTTGTACATGTTACATACATACCTATGAGTACTTGAGAGGAATAGAAACTTGTGGACACTGAATTTTGAGCAAATATGTTGCATCAATTTTGTTTTTTGTAATATTCTTGCGTTACTAATCAAATACGTTATGTTTTAACTATTTATTTTTATTTCACATTTTGTATCTACACTTGTGGTTCGGTTTTCAATTATTTCCACAAAGTTGCTGTTGAGTTTCTTACTGTGTTTTAATATTTTGCTGTGTAGCTATGCTGAAATTTGATGAGCGAGTTCAAAGTTTGCAATCTAGTTTTCGTTCGAAGGCATAAATCCTAAGACAGTGAAAAGTTCCTCACATGTCAAAAAACTCATTATGTGTTTGCAGGTTTTCTGACACTCTTTTGCATACTACTTTATGAAAGTGGATTGGTGGCTGTTTTGATGGCCAACGGTTCCCAAATGCCGTTCAGTAAAATGACAGAAATGACGGAACTCATTGACAAGGGCCATTACAAGCTGGTCACAGACGGGGGAGAGGGTAACTTATTCTTTTGGGAAGGACTCAAGTTTGGTATCACACCGTCCTATCAGAAATTGAACAAATCTTTGACCGGAAACCCTCCCATCGAATCCACCCTCAATGATGTATTTAACTTGCTGGAAGACAATTCAAACTATATTTATCCTGGACAAGATTATTTTCAAGGTTCGATTATATTAACAAATTTGCCAAACTTTTGCGTATCAATACAAAAAATGGGTATAATTAGCAAAGACTAGCATTTAGATGCCAATTTCAAAGACTGTTTAAGTAATTTCTATGTGACGTATGAGATACTGTTCTGTATTTTGGAAAGCTATTTGTTTGTATGTTAAGTAATAAGTAGAGTAATATTATTATATTAATAATTAATTAATTATTAATTATTAATTAATAAGTAGTATACAGTATATGTAACTATATTAGCTCATGATTTTTGTCAAAATGGTTCCGCGTAAAAATACTCATGTTTGTTATAGTTTTTAGGAATCACATACAGAAAGAATCACTGCTCTTTGACATTTGTTGAAGACTTGGATTTCAGCAGTTTTTCTGACACAGCATTCATTTTTCGTAAAAACAGTCACCTCGCCGAAGCAATTAGTACAGTGCTGAAATCGGAAATTCCAGTCATTTCCTATTACGAAACTAAATACGTAAGTTTTTATTTTTACTGTATTGTTCTTAAAATAAAAAATAAATAACGTACTCTTTGCTTAACGAGCCTTAATAAACGAAGATAAACTAAAGTCAGCTTGTCAAGTTATAAAGGTGGGAGTAACGATTTCTACAGTTGTTGCATAACGTGTGTAATTCTGTAGGAAAAGGTTAAAGGATTTTTAATTGGTAAGTTGATTAAGAAAGCAAATTTCACAAGCAACTGAATTTGAGGAAGTACCTAGGACAGCAATCCTAAAATTATATTGCGCTATTACTAGTTTTGTGAAAATTTATTTTAAAAATGCACAAAAACTAACTTGGGGAAATAAAAATTTTACATGTTTTGAGTTAATTTGGTGAAATAAATTCAAACAAATTTTAATAATTTTCTCTATTGATTTCATCAAAAATGGCCAAATTAATCTGCATTGGAAGCTAACTGGTTAGCTCAATGGCTATCTATCAATAGAAAAATTTGCGTGTTGATATTTTCAAATAGCCCTACTATTAGGACCAGACATGAAAAAACAGTCCTGTATTGAAATTTCCTTGCACCAAAGACAACGTTGAAAACGTTACTACCACCTTAAACGACTAGACCGCAGCCTTGGCTCGTCTGCGAACAATTGCCAAGTCATATTCACATACACAAAATTCATTTATTTTTGCAGTGTCTGCTGGTAAGCTTAGTACAGATGTAAGCTAATTAATGAGCACAAAGCTACTCACTAATAAATTTCTTTTACGTGTAAAAGATGGCTACTAAGTTCATGAAGTCTGTCAAAAGTTCTACTCAATTTTAAAAGTCGTCGAAAATTTAACTGCAAGAGCCTTGAAATAGCTACAGTACAGTGTCCAAAATTTAGTCCGGCCCGGGTAACCGATTGACTAGCGACCAGCTTTGAGTGAAAACAGTCAATTTTTTTAGTTACATCATTAACAAGATGTAGATTTAAATAGTGTTTTGCGGACCGCTACTCAGGGTCTGCATACCGAAACCCTGAGTAGCGATGAATCATAATTAATTTGCGGGACCGGAGATGGTGGTTTGCAAACTGGGACTATGTAGGCCAAAAAATCTACGGACGGGTTATACTAACTAATCAAGGTCCATACTGGATTTTATTTTTTATTAGGGTTTTATAACTTTTTATAAAGTTTCTAATTTTCAGGTTGAAGCTGAATTAAAAAAGGTGAAACAAATTTGTTCCCAAGAAAAAGTAATAGCCAAGTACTATAAACCTTTGCTTCTGGAACACTACTACTCCCTTATTGCTGCCTACGTTATAATGCTCGGCTTCTCAGTAATACTTCTGATGGTGGAACATGTATTTTATAGCTTAATCAAAAAAACTCGGCGACGTAAAGCATTGATTTTAGGGCTGACTCCGAATTACTTACACAAGTTTGTTTCAAGACAACAAACTGACAAATAACTGTATATTTACTATTGCAAATTGAACGGACTACATTTCTGCTGGATGAGTTTAAATTAATCTGTTCTATTTGAAAAACTATTGGTTAACCAACTTTTGTAATTGGTTGCAAGCACGGTGTCTTTTACAGCAACCTCAGTCTATAGTAGTTACATAAATATTGTTTATACTTTCGTTTCAAGTTTGTGAAAATTGTGTAGAAACAGTGAATATGATTGTGTATAATGATTATCCAGCACACTAAAGTCTGACAAAAAATAGATGCACCAATTAGTTATTTTATGGTATGACTTCCGCGACTCTTGATGGTCAAAATCTATTCTTTTCCTAACGAAATCACATGTTTCGTTTTTTTAAGCGGCGCAACTATTTCTTGTCAGACTTTAGCATCTGAATTAACTATTGTGGTAACTCCTGCATCTTTAAACAAGCTCGATTTATTGAGGATACATAAATATAATAAGTCCTATGATTCTAAATTTATTTCTAATCGTCGTTGTCGGTGCAGTAAATAAATGGAATGTTGAAATTAAAATTCAGCAATATAGTGTCAAGCCTTACTACTACGTTTTTTTATCCCTACAGCATCAAACCAAATATAGTATTCGACTTTACTTACAAAACTGTCCAAAATTACAAAAACTTTGCAACCAATCTGGCTTGACATTATTAAAGCTACATCGTACAATGAATACCATTAGAACCGTAATTTACAAATAATACAAGAAATATGCAACTTGGGTTCCTTGAACGTTTCAACCTGACTTATTTTCAAAGCAAAGTCAGTGAAGTTACAAGTTGCATATAAAAAGTATGTAAACACGTAGGTATGTTAGGTATAATATGTATGTACGTTGATTAAGTAATATGTAACACTCTGAAAACCAGAATTTGCATCTTTAAGACAGAATAATATTATGCTGACAAAATATTATGCTGTCAAGATAAAAAATTAGAGACTCAAGGTAAAAAAGAAGACTCAAAAAGTACCCAACAAGTACATTGACATTGACAAAATACACTATTTTTCAAGCTAATTTTCTGTTAGCTACTTTTTGGCTTCTCCAATTTTTCTCAACGGTTATTTGCATTAAAAGATACGCTCTATTTTTTGACACTGTCGTTTGTGTGGGCAAACCTCAGGTTTTTCTGATCAGCCTTTTTTTGATTCGTGGTAACTCTCCTCTATGTCGTTTTTTGATTAAGTAATATGTAACACTCTGAAAACCAGAATTTGCATCTTTAAGACAGAATAATATTATGCTTGATTTGACTTATGTTTAGAAAATAAGTAGATGCAGGTGTACCTGTTTCGAAAATGTTGATTTCTATTTTTGGTGAGATTCTGCAGCGTTTTCAAGTTGACCAATTTTAGAACAACTAGTGTCTTTCGAGCCAAAACAATTAAATTAAAATTATAAGAAAAAATACACCTCGGCAACATAATTATCTACAGTTTAAGCTATAGATCGTAAAATTTGAACAAAGTTTCGCTCAGTTATGCCGTTTGAAAAATTGTGCGCATTTAGCGAAAATGGAAATTTTCAATCGGTCATAAAAATTTTTCAATCAAGTTTTTGTTGATTAACTCAAGAGGAAAAGTTGTTTAGAATTAAACAAGCTTTCATTTGATGCAAATATCGTCGAGTTTCGTTCAACTTAAAATTTCAACCTATTGTTCAATGTCTGAATGAAATGAAATGAAATTTTTTCAATAAAAAAGTCTTCAAATCACTATACCAAAAAATTCTGTACGATTTTTGGCACTTTTTAAAACAGTTTTATGTTTGCTAATTGCTAGCTGCAACTTTTTAAAAAGTCGAATGTGTAGGCAAACCTTTCAAAAAAATTTCCTAAATACGCTGAGCAATTACATTGACACAAAATCTGCTAATTTTCAACTTTATTTCTTGTTAAATACGGCCGATTGCACCAACTTATTCTCGAGCTATTCTTATTCTCGAGGTATTCCAGAATAGTTATTCTCGAGGTTATTCTTATTCAAATAGTTATTCTCGATTCTCTTCTGCATCGTATTATCCAATAACAGTCTAGCAGACAGCCAATTAAACTCGAGAATAAGTCTACATAAGCCCTGCCTTCAGATTTGTCAAGAGTGCAGATTTGTTTCTCGTCTGCTCACCGAAAGTATGTCGATTTGAGCCAAGTCAGTAACCTGATGGCGAACGAAACCCCAAAGCGAGCATTTTCAAACTTATTCGTTCTGTTATTTTTACACTAAATAACCATTTAATAAGCCCAACAAACATGAATATGTTAAAATTTTGAAATTTGGTAATTTTTTCCAAAAGTTATATTAGGTTATTCTTCAGCTATTCCTGGTCCAGATCGGGAATAACTTACACATTACATGAGAATAGCTGGAGAATAAACTATTCTATAACTTTGGTTAGTGCAATAATGTTCGTTATTCTTCAGCTATTCCTGAATTATTCTACGACTATTCTTGAGCTATTCCCCAACTTCGAGAATAACTATTCTCGAGCTTAAATATTGATGCAATGAAAATTTATTTTATTCCTGAGCTATTCTTGACCTATTCCTATTCTTGAGCTATTCCTATTCTTGAGCTATTCTTTGTTGGTGCAATCCGGTGTATGGCTTCTGGAACTTTTCTCAACGGATTTTAGTACTAAAAAATTAGCTCTATTTTTTTGAAAGATACGTATGTGACAGTGCGCACTTGAAACTCGCACAAATGATATTCATGAATAACACGAGATGTGATAGAAGTCGATTGTAATAAAACAGTAATTTGCCTCAAGCTATTTCGGCCTTTCTGCAGTTGGAATGTCAGTGAAAATAACGGAAATTTTGTGTAAATTCAGTGGATCCTTGCGGGAAGACATCAACGAATGGATCAAAAAGGCAGAATTAGTTGCCAACCTACAAGGAATACAGGATTTGGTAAAGTTCGTGCCTCTATTTTTACATGGCGCCGCGTTTGCTGTTTATGACCAGTTAGATGAAGTACAAAAACAAGATTATGATTGCGTAAAGTCAGCACTGATTAGTGCTTTTTCTGTCACAAGCTACCAGGCATTCGACCAATTTAAGAATCCTACCTGATAAGAGTGCCGACGCCTTCCTAGCTGATCTAAGGCGTCTATTGGGAATAATAGGTAGTTCGGATGAAGCAATTCTATGTTGTCAGTTTGTAGCTGGTTTACCGGCTGATGTTGCAGCACAAGTAAAGGCCCTGAAGGGTGGCTGCGTGAATGTTCAAGGTTGCTAACTTGTGCTAAATCGATAATGGCCGACCGAAAAACACAAAACTTGAGCTGCATTGCCGCACCCAGTATGACCGCCGAAACCACGGGTCGTACCGACATGTACGGTGCCGTCGGAAGAAGGATCGTTAGCCGTAGTGAGCCTGCGGTGTGCTACGGGTGCGGTCAGAAAGGACATATTCGACGCGATTGCCATCTGTATTGCTACAATTGCAAACGCCGCGGTCACACGACTAGAAGCTGTCGCTCGGGAAACGGTGTGTGGGAGGCGACGCCGTCGCAGTCTGCGGCAACCGTGTCTCAGTCTGTGGTAGCGGACGTCTCCCATCAATAACAAGTGGTCTACTGTTACTGAAAGTGACTATAAACACCCTACAATGTGTTGCTATGTTAGATACGGGCTGCTCAGTTTCGATTATGCCAACAAAACTTGCACAAACAATCGAAAAACTATTAATTAGTCAAAAGGGGGGCGCATTACAATGCTAGATGGATCCAAAACGAACTTGTTAGGTACTGTCCAAGCAACCGCCAAACTGGAAAACGGGTTCCAGATTGAACACTGTTTTGTGGTAATGCAGAATGAATTACTTTCGCCTAATATTGACTGTATTCTCGGAATTGACTTTGTACGTCTGACAAACGGCATTCATATTGACGCGTCTGGAAACGTAAACTTCGTGAATATCCCCTCTCCCAGTCCCAAAGCTACTGTCCCGAGAAATTACGGAAAAAAGGACACAGTGTTCACATTCTCGATTTGAAGAAAGCCTACTTGCAGATTAGAGTCGATGAAAATTTACTGCCATATCAGTGTGTAATATTTCGTGGTAAAACTTACGTAATGACGCGTATGGGTTTCGGTCTTAGTATTGCTCCAAAAGTAATGGGCGAAACAAATTTTGAGAAATCTCTCTGAACAAAGAGATTTCTCAAAATACGGACAGCTACATGGATGACATTATCTGCAACACGTCAGCGGTTACAACTAATAAGATCAAAGAGCATTTATCAACATATGGATTAGCTGTTAAAGAGCCGTAACAACTGGACGGAGCCAGAGTACTCGGGCTCCGAGTAAAAAAAAACGAGTATGGTAATTACGTTTGGTACAAAGACAAGGATATCCAAGAAATTGCGGACAACCATTGTGGACCGTTGACTAAGCGTCAATTGTATTCAATCACTTGTCAGTTGGTAGGCCACTATCCTGTTGTTGGGTGGCTTCGTGTTTCATGTAACCTTCTAAAAAGACAATGTGAGGAAAGGACGTGGGATAAACAACTTGATGCAGAGTTTACGACTAAACTACAAGAAAATATCGCAAAGGTCAAGAAAGATGATCCTGTCAAGGGACAATGGGAAGTGCCTGGTGACTGTGACGAAGGCGAAGTCTGGTGCGATGCCAGCAGTATTGCACACGGTGTTTGTATAGTTATAAAAAAGAAGGTAGTCGAAGACGCGTGCTGGCTACGAGCGAAGCAAAGCCCATATTAACAGGACTAAGGACTAAACATAGCTCTAAAATGGGGTCTAAAGATCACCATAAAAACTGACTCGGCGACAGTGGCTGCATGGCTAAGATCAGTAATTGACGACACACATAGAATAAAGACGTCTGGATTGACAGAAATGCTGACCAAGCGGCGACTCGAAGTGGTTGCAAGCCTCATAACAGAATATTAACTTCAGCTCCAAGTGGAATTGGTTAGTACAACGAAAAATATCGCGGACCAGCTGACAAGAGTTCCAAAGCACTGGCTAAAGCCAGGATCGAAACAACGGACACACCATGTATGTTGTATTCCCGATCGTGATATTAAAGCAAACATAAAGAAACTGCATGAAAAAACTCATCTTGGAGTGAATCGGACGCATTATCTGGCAACTCGTGAATTGGAAGACGGCGTGCCTAAAAAGAGTGTGGAAGAAATCGTACAAAACTGCCAAATATGTAAACAAATCGACCCTCACCCTGTCCATTGGCAGCCAGGCGAGCTAGCGGTCAGCGAAGTGTGGCATCGTTTAGCAGTAATAGACTGACTGTAATAGATTGCTCTAGTCGTTTCAGTATATGGAAAAAGCTCGAGAACGAGAATTCTGAAGGAATTGTCAGCTGATTATCAGAAATATTTTTGGAACACGGAATCCCCAGCGAGTTACTGACAAATAAGGATTGGGAATAAGTCACATATTTTTAGCCGCATACAGACCAGAGGGAAATGGTTTAATTGAACGTAACCATCGAACGATCAAAAGAATGGCCGCGCGTACGGGAGCAAGACCAGAAGAGATGGTATACTGGTATAACAACACTCCTTGTGAGGCGGGAATTATACCTGCAGCAACGTTACGGAAGTATCACTGTCGCCTTCCTACCGACTACGTTCCAGAAAAAGAAGAAATAACAGAAAGCTGCACCGGACTCAGAGTGGGAGTCAAAGTCTTTGTAAAAGCGGTGGGAAATCAATGTACAAGCATTTGGAAGGAAGGCTACATTACAAAATTAGTGTCGCCATATACGGTGATTGTCAACGGATCGCCACGCCATATCAGCCATGTACGCAAAGCACTAAAGGAAAGTGCCCATACATTGCCGTTGATAAACGAACGAGACACCGACACCAGAGAATTCATCGGAAGCGGTGACGAAAGTGAGGATCCAGAACCAGGCGGATACGAAAGTGAGGACCCAGAACCAGGCGGACACGAGAGTGAGGATCAACAACGTGACGAAGCCATTGATCGTAACTGGGATTACGGCGGTATGGACAATGAAACACAAGCAGACGATACTGTGGTTACGAGGTCCGGAAGAATAAGCCGGCCACCGAAACGATTACAATACTAAAATTGTACAACCCTTAACATTAAGGGGGGGATGTGACAGTGCGCACTTGAAACTCGAACAAATGATATTCATAAATAACACGAGATGTGATAGAAGTCGATTGTAATAAAACAGTAATTTGCCTCAACGTATATGTAGGCAAACTTCAGGACTCTGAAATTGGGCTATTAGGTACATTTTTTTGAGATTACTGTCAACAGCGAATACCGTTCCACATGAAACTTTGCAAATTATCAGAGCCCGTAATGTTGGCCAGGCGGTCATTGAGACGGTCAAGGTAGGGGGATTTATTGGCATGGGGTCGGATGCGGGACCAGTGTGCGGTATACAAGTCGTTGAGGTAATAATCGGGGGCTTGGGGGAATTCAATGGGGTCGGGGTCAGTGGTAAAATCCATAACGCTAACACGCACGTCGGAGGAATTAGGAAACGGCGTGGCGTTTGGAGGGACTGTTTGGACAAGAACGTCACTGTCTCTCAGATCACAGACCCATCACAGACCCACCACAGACTCTCCCATCTGTCTTGATTGTCGATCTGCCGACGATGACATTGAACACCTCATCCTTCACTGCCCGGCTTTGGATGGTCCTAGATCTAGATGGCTTGGGGATAACCCCAACCAGGAGGTCCTATCCAGGGAACCCGTCTCGGTTGTTGGTTTCCTCCGGGATGTGGGCCTGATTCGTCCGTCCCAGTCATATTGAGCTTGCTCAGACGACCCAGGATCAGAAGAAGAAGAAGAAGAAGTTGATTCTCATAAGACCAAAAATAATTGCCTCTCCAAATACAGCCATCTCGTTTTGTAGAACGTTTCTTTTTTTCAACTAATGTTTTATTTCATCCTTATATTTTCCAAACTTTGTGCGTTAATCAATTGAGCTCATGGTCATGAGTCATGAAACTCAATAGAAATGTTAATAAAAAGCAAAACAATTCAATGCTCTGCAACAGTTGCAACATATTCGAGATAGTACATTTGATCTAATGTGACTAAAAATAAGCATTTTTATTTATTGTAGTTTATTTTGATGTTCTGAAATTGCCTTACTTTTTTCGAATATTAACTGATTTGGGAGATAATTTTTTTAGTCAAGTTCTTACTCCTCGTGTCTTAAAAAACTGTTCTATAGGTTTTACTTTTAAAAACCGTTTTATAAACGTGACATTGCTAAAAATTAAGGGTGGGCTCTGGGAATCACGCATTTGGTCATATTTTTTTCGAAAACAGGAAACATAACCCATCAGTCTGAAATTTTGTCCAGAATAGTCTTTGGAATGTTTTGATGTGCATACTTTAACGGCAAAAAATTGAGCACATTTCTGATTTTATTGAACTTTCGACAAAATTTAGTACGTATGTATGTAAGTCAGTGCCGCTACGTTTTTCGAAGTTTCCAAAACACAAGATAATATGTTTGTCTTATTACACGTAAATGCAACTTAAGACAAAATTTAGCCTTAGGCTCAGCTCAATTGAGCTACTTTCCTTTATTTCATTATTTTTATTTTCTCAAAATACACTTTGAAATTTTTTTATAAATTTTATCGATTAATTTGAGTTAGACTTCATAAACGTAAATCTTCCATTTTTTGACAAAACTAATGTTTAACTAGAGAAGCAGAAAAGCTAAATTATCACCTTGAAGCATTTGTTACACATTGTTATTATTACATAAATTCGGACTGCGTATATAAAAAAAGTCGTTTACGCACTGTGCTCTAAAGCCCATTTCACACGATGCTATTTTTCATGCGACATCGCATGCCACATCGCATGCCACATCGCATGCAACATCGCATGCGATGTGGCATGTAAAATTTCTAATGAGAAATTCCATGCAGCATGCCGTGCTGCATAATCATTTTCTGTGCGATTTTTCATGCAGCATGCTATGCACCATAACTTTGATTAGACGCTCGAATATGATATGTCAATCAAATTAAAACAAGCCCAATCTGCGGCAAAATCTTCAGTGAGTATAAAGCATACACTTTCAAGTACATTGGCCAGAGGCCATCGTAAACCTGTTGGGTCAGTTACCTGATTCAGTTTTTATGAAAACGTATAATTTTGCAGCCACTAAAACTGCAAAGTCTCAGTCAAAAGGTTTTAAATAGTGAAGTTTAATCACTCTGCAGCCATATTTACTGAAAATTTTTTCCTGTTGTGCCACAGCACAACAGGTGTTGGGATCTGCCACTAAAGAGTTGACTAGTGAAAAGCCTTTAAAGTCGATATTACGAATAACAAAATAAGAAAGTTTCTAAAATGGATAAGGCTGTTTTCAATACAGTATATACAGTGATTACAAATTCTGGTGTGATATAATATGCAATAAAAGAAGTATAACTTTATGTGAATTATCAAGAAAAGAGCTACAGATCTAATATTTGGTGGACCTTGCGGGACTTTTGACTTTGGTACCATTTAAAGTCAACAAAGATGGTTTGCTGGTCCCTACTAATATTGGCCCTTGGATTCAAACTTTCTCAATTTTCGACTGCCTGCATTATTCCTGCTGACGATTACGCTACTGTATTTTCAAGTGACTATTCCGATTTGCCTTGGTACAATGGTTTCAATCTGTACTGTTCTATGCTTTTCTCCAAATCCCAAAGTTGGAACGCTATCTACCGATCAAAAGCGTACAGAAAGGTAACTTTAAACCCTATTCATTTCGATTTTGGTTCGGTTCACGCGTCCCATTCGCATGTCACCGAACTTCGTTGGTTGCTAATTCTGGCAGGCGACATTGAACTAAACCCAGGGCCCGTGAACTTACGTACGCTCAGCAAAGCAGTGGTCCAGAAGGCATTGGAGATATTAAAAGAGGATGACGCAGATTTTGTGATGCCAGCAACTAAAAAAGAGATCATAGGAATCCTGGACACTTTGAATCCGGATGTCGTCAACGTAGCAAAGCAGGTTGGCGGTTCATCTGGTCAACACGTGCCACAAGAGGGTAAACCAATAAAGCTGCCAGAGTTTTATGAGAAAGATCCTAGGATTTGGTTCGAACAAGTAGAAGAGTTGATGTCTGACCAGTCGGAAAGCACTAAACGTAACTCTCTTCTACGTGCTTTACCAACCGATATCATTTTGCAGAGCGGCGTAAAAGCGTCAGAAAGCTACGAAATTATAAAGCAAAGTATTACAGAGTTCTACAAAGTCAGCGATCATAGACGGCTTCGACAGTTACTACAGGAACAAACTTTGGGTGACAGAAAACCTAGCATTGCACTGAAACAAATGCTACGTCTTGTGCCCAAAAATGAGGAACTCGTGCGTATGCGCTTTATGGAAATTTTACCAGAGCAAATACGCGTCATTTTAGCGTCGATTACTGACTTGAATCTAGAACGTCTGGCTACAGTTGCTGACACCATGTGGGAGCAAACGGGCGCCGCTGGCATGAACAATTTAAACTATTGCTCTGGAAGTCAAGACCAAGTTAACAATGTTAGTCAGGCTTCTAGTCAAGCTGCTGCGAGCGATAAGAGTGTGGCGATTTTGTGTGATCGCATCGATGCTCTAACGCAAACTGTGAATGCCTTACTAGCGGACAGATCACGAGACCGCAACAGACGAAATTCGTTTGAGCGCCGGTTTGGGGCTAGGCGCGACCGCTCAGCATCGCGTTTGCGCTTTAGACCTGACGGCCCTCTTTGTTATTATCATTTTCGGTTTGGTAAAGCTGCGTCAAAGTGCGCCGGAAATGGGTGTCAGTGGGTTTCTCGGAACGGTAACCAGGGAAACCTGGAAGTTCCGCTGACGGTAGCACGGTCGTCAGCGGAACAAATTTAATTACCTTGACCGTGGCGAACATTGGTAAAGTGATTGTCGACACAGGTTCTGACTTTTCTTTTTTGCCAAAAAGTTTGTCTGATCGAAAGCGTCTGGTGTTGAAGCCAACTACTAAAAAGTTTCAAACTGCGTCTGGGCAACCGCTACAGGTTTATGGAACTGCTGCGGTTGATTTTAAAATGGAGCCTCACGAACAAACATTTTGCTGGGACTTTATCGTCGCTGACGTGGTACACAGCATTTTGGGGCTCGATTTTTTACGAGCTAATAGCCTGACCGTAGATCCAACTAATAATTCTTTATTTTTATCCACTGCTAGCGTACCTTTTGCTGCAAATGACGCTAATCGTGTTAGTGTACATGGACAATCAAACTTTAAATGTGAACGTAGTGGTCAGTGCCTGTTGACATTATGCGCTCTGCCAACTTCGCTGCAGAGTTTGAACACTAAGCAGAATGAGCTTTTGTTCCAGTTACTGTCTCGCCACCATAAACTGTTTGGTCCCGTGGATGTTTCAGAACCAGTTACGCACCCTATTTAGCATCACATAGTGACTACGGGGCCACCTGTTTTTGCTCGACCAAGACGGTTATTCGGACAAAAGCTTGAAGCTGCAAAAGCGTCGTTTCAACGATTGTTAAAAGCAGGCATTGTATACCGTGGTGAATCACCTTGGGCAACGCCTCTGCATATGGTACCCAAGGCGAACAATGAGTGGAGAAAGTGCGGCGACTACAGGGCTCTGAACGCTGTAACAGTTCCGGATCATTACCCCATGCCTTGTATCGCCGACTTGACTAATTCTCTATACGGATGCGCAGTATTTTCAAAGCTGGATTTGGTAACGGCCTTTAACCAAATTCCGATGGCAGAAGATTCTCAACAAAAGACTGCTGTCACAACACCATTCGGTATGTTTGTTCATCGTAGAATGCCGTTTGGTCTCAGAAATGCGTCACAGACGTTTCAAAGGTTAATGGATGTAGCTTTTCAGGATATGTCATTTGTTTGTGCTTATATAGATGATGTGGTAATAGCAAGCAAGTGTAATGAGGAACACATGAAACACTTGAGTGCTGTGTTTGCTCGCTTAGAAGAATTTGGCTTGCGCTTAAAGGCTTCAAAGTGTAAATTTTTTCAGTCCACTGTCGAATTTCTTGGAATGGAGTTAAGCTCAGACGGATTTAGACCGATAGCTTCGAAAATTTCTGCAATAGAAGATTATGTCAAACCAACAACAGTCAAGGCACTAAAACGTTTTCTTGGAATGATAGGTTTTTACCATCGTTTCATTCCAAGGTTTTCTCATATCGCTGCTCCTCTCACTGATCTGACAAAAAGAAACTCGGTTTCTCAGGAAATTAACTGGTGTGAGCGTGCAGAAACTTCATTCCAAGCCTTGAAATCAGCACTGAAACAAGTAGTGAAGCTAGTTTATCCAAATCCGTCAGCTCCGTTAATCCTTGCTACAGATGCGTCATCTGAAGCTGCAGGAGCCGTTCTCCAACAGGTAGTCGGTGGTCAGAAAGAGCCTCTTGGATTTTTCTCGAGAAAATTTACTGAGTTAGAAAAGAAAAAATCTACCTTCGACAGAGAGCTGTTAGCAATTTATTTAGCACTAAAACACTTTTCCTGGTTGCTTGGTCTTCGCTTTACAATTTATACCGACCACAAACCTTTGCTCAACGCTTTGTCAATGAAAAACCCAACTCCGCAGCAGTCTCGCTGGCTGTCTTATATATCTGAGTTCAACTGTGAGATTCAGTACATAGCTGGTGCTGACAACGTTGTTGCGGATTCTTTCTCCAGATCCGTTTCAGTAGTGACTGCCATGTTGGATCAACAGCTAGCTCAAGCCCAGCGACAAGATGCTCAACTCATGGCCTTCGCAAGTCTGACTTCGCTCCCTCTTAAGAATATATCTGTGCCAAGTGATTCCGGAAACACTAGCGTGATTTGTGAAGCCAGTCGAGAGAACGTAAGACCTCTGGTTCCTTCTGCTTTTCGACGACAGTTATTTGACGAAATTCACGGCCTTTCTCATCCTGGGCCACGGCCAACGGCCAAACTCATTCTGGACAATTTTTACTGGCCAGGATTGGAGAGAGACACAAAATTATGGGCAAAAGTTTGTCTAGTCTGTCAAGCATCTAAAGTCACACGCCATACAAAGTCACCAGTAGCGTCGATACCCACGACTGGTCGTTTTGAAACCATACATGTAGATTTGGTGGGACCGTTACCCACTTGCAAAAGTTACCGATATCTGCTTACGGTCATTGACAGATTCACTAATTGGATTGAAGCAATACCTTTGCAGTTAATTGACACTGAAAGCGTTGCCTTAGCTTTGGTGTCTGGGTGGATCTCACGATTTGGAGTACCATCCACATTAATTTCTGACCGTGGAAGTCAGTTTGAGTCCGCGCTCTGGTCTGCGCTAATGACTAGCTTGGGCATCAAAAGACGACGAACAACAAGTTACCATCCTTCTTGTAATGGAGCGATAGAGAGAGTGCACCGCACTTTGAAAAACGCTTTGAGATGTGCGTGTTCGCGGCAATCTTGGTTGGAATCACTTCCTTTGGTTCTGTTAGGAATACGTTCTGCGGTGAATAGACACGGCCACGCACCTGCAGAGCTTGTGTATGGCTCCACACTTCATTTGCCATCCAGTTTCTTTGTACCGGGCAGTGCCGCAGAAGAAACCGTTCCAGATTTTGTTAAAAGATTGCACGATAAAGTTTCAACTTTCAAAGCGCCCATTCGAAGTCATTCTGTTCCCAGCTTTGTGTCGCCACAATGGGATACCGCAACCCACGCGTGGGTACGAAACCAAAACGTAAAAACTTCGTTGTCAGCTCGTTATCAAGGACCATTCAAGATTCTAAAGAGAACTGAAAAAACGGTGGAATTAGAATTTCCAAGTGGACCAGAATTGATTTCATTAGACCGCACTAAGCCTGCATTTCAAATATTTTATGCGACTCCTAATATGCCCACAAAGCAACAAAGTGCTCCTATGGAACAACCAAAAACACCGGGTCACTTGGAACAACCAAAGACACCGGGTCACTGGAACACAGGGGACTTAGTCATAGCAAAGTCCTCAGGGTATCCCTGGTGGCCAGCGCTTATAATTGATCCCAAGGGGTCAAGACTTCAAAGTGTCAAACACTCTGCAGACGCGATTCCAGTCCAGTTTTTCTCTACTGCAAAGTTAGCTTGGGTTACACCACACTACGTAAAAGCGTATTCTCAGGATTTAATCCCTACAAGACATCGGGCAGCCCAGCGTGCCAATCGCATAGCCAAAGAGTTCCTATCCAATCAGCAGAGCTCGCTTGGCAAAAAGACTAGATCTGTTACTTTCAACCCAAATGTTCAAACTGCGGCTCCGCCTCTTGGCGGGGGAGTCATGTTGGGATCTGCCACTAAAGAGTTGACTAGTGAAAAGCCTTTAAAGTCGATATTACGAATAACAAAATAAGAAAGTTTCTAAAATGGATAAGGCTGTTTTCAATACAGTATATACAGTGATTACAAATTCTGGTGTGATATAATATGCAATAAAAGAAGTATAACTTTATGTGAATTATCAAGAAAAGAGCTACAGATCTAA
>JASANF010016190.1:0-12160 GCA_030248245.1 Trissonchulus sp. WLG1_4
AAAAATTAAAAATACTAGTTTTTTAAATCGCAGAATTTTAGCAAAAAACAACTCAATACCTAGGCAAAAGTGTTGAAAGAGCATTATGTCTTTAGAAATTGCAAAAAAAACAGCCTTAAAAAAAGAGCAGTCAGTTCCCATACTGAGTTTACGTGTTAATAATATGCGCCTATCACCATGTGGCTGGAATAATATCATTGCGCGGTGTTGATTTCAAAACAATAGTTCCTTCTCTGGAAGGAACAAAAAACTGTCCAACAACAATATTTTAGTACCTAGTTTATCCATATTGACTTAGGACATACGGTGAAATGTAGTGTTTGTGACCGGCCGCAATTTTAGGCCAACTGGCCTGAGAGTCTTAGTCAGGGGGCTGGGACACACCGTTTTTAGTTATAATAAATATATAAGCGCTCAAAATTGTACCTCACCCTAGACGTTTAACACAGCAACCGTGCGCTTGCCATAGTTAAAGGCTTGCAATAGACTACAACATTCATAAAGAAAATTTTATTTTTTCGATGAAAAAATCAACGTTGCTTTTCAAAAAAAGTCAAAAACTCCTAAAAAACTGTCGAAAACGTTACTACCACCTTAAGTCATGCAGACGCAACACAACGATCCAGCAGAGCAAGGCAAGGCCACTATTGACTTTTTTATTAGCTTGTGTGTGCGTGTGTGAAATCCAGCTTGGTCGTGCTGTGGTATAACAATTTTGCACGCTGCATCAAAAATCAAAAATCAAACATCAAAAATCAAAAATGCAAACTTAAAAAGGTTTTTGATTTTTGATGCGGAGCTAAAAACTACCATTTTTGATTTTGATTTTTGATGCATGGTCAAATTTTATTTTGATTTTGATTTCGATGCTGCATCAAAAATCAAAATTAATGTTGATGCACAATTTTGATTTTTGATTTTGATCATCAAAACACACCTAGTGCACACTGCCTCAACCTAAAGGTGCAGGTGGTTAGAAGTTAGAACAATGTCTATGTTTGTTTGTAGATTCAGACATGCTTGGTTTGGAAGTCGATACTCGATAGGTAAGTCGATACTAAGGGTGCGACAGAAGAAGCCTCTCCAAAGTACCTCGTAGAGGAGGGCACTTCAGACTCGAAAGAGTATGAGATGGGCATTTTTTTCCAGTGCGCGAAGGCCGGGTCCTTGCCCACTTTCCTTTTGCGCCTCCCGTTCATCAGACCCCGGAAGAATTGCACGTTGTTCATCAGCTCGTCGGCTTGCGAGTCGGTCAGGTCGACATCTCGCTCGAAGTATTGCTCGGGATCGTTCACATCGCCTTCGGTGCTGAGAGACAACGCGCCCGGGAATGGTTTCAGGAAATCGTCCACCAGACCACCTAGAACACGGCACAGATCGGTGATCGATGGATCACATTGTATTTATTTATTTTTTATCTCATCAACATCAGAATGACCCAAGGGGAATTCAAACCACTCATGTCTGAATTTGCAGACCAGCGCTCTACCATTGAACTACTGGGTCGATGAATAGCTGTCGTCCTACTCCTACTCTGTATTTGTTTACTTGCAAAGTTAGAGCCCAGTTTAGCTGGTATAGCAAAGATTAGGGGAGACTAGGTAGGCGAGATTAGCGTGTATATACTTATTCCCACAAAGCCATTAAAACAAGGTGTTCTGCTGAGTGAGCAGTGGTTAGGTGATGGCTGAGTACCTACTACCTTCTCAAGATCTTAAACTAGACCATGTTTATTTGCTCTGTGTCAGTTTGACATTCGTGCAATAAGTTTAAAACAATACAATCCGTTAAAATTCTAGGTTTGAATACTGCCATAGCTTCATTCAAACTGCGTGCGAAAATCACATACCAGCCAATTGTTGAAAAGCACCGAAAGTGTTTCGCGCGAAATCATTTCCGAGATCGTTGAACGTGTCCTTGAGTCTCTTCATTTTCTGCGGGCTGGCTTTTCTAGGCCGTTTTTCCGACGCTTTCTGGGCGAATCTATCCGACGGTTTATTTGTTCGTGTTCTCTCTGTGGCGGAGTTTTTTTCCTTGCTGTATAGCTGGTCACCATACTTTAGAGCACAAAATACATCCTTGGGAAACTTTTCGCAATATTTTTTGTAGCGTGCGTCACAAACAGCCACGGATTTCGTTTTGAGACATCTGTGGTAGCGATCGGCGACGTCAGAACACAAAATAATCGATACCACTGAACTGATAATCAATAAAAAGCGGATCATAATCGATTCACAAGAATATATACCATTAGGGTTAATGTTATGTACGCCCAAACGAATCGCAAGGCCGAAATTCCGCTCACGTTTGCTCCACAGTGAATGCTGATTTGTCCAGCCTTGGATTTCATAAAACTACAATCCTACATGCGCATAAATCAGGTGATTCGTAATGAACTCGTCACGAGAGGAATCAATGGTTTGGTTGGTAAAAGTGGCCGCCGCAATAATGACAATTCGGCTGACAAATCCTTTAGTAGTTTTTCTTGAATTGTTGTTGGCATTATGCATGGTTGTTATTTCTTTGTTGCAAAAAAACAATATCACCATTTTGCACTTTGTTTCAACTTTTTTGGAATTATGTTGACTTTTTAATCGTCTAAAAATGTACAACTGTCGGTGACATATTAAGGAAAAAAACTTTCTATTTGCAGTTGTTAAAAAAAGTCAATTTGCATCAAAGTACCCCCTTTGGCTAAAAAACATTACGACGTTTCAAACTGAAACACCCACACACGCACACACAATTGCAACTTGAAATTATGAGACTTTGTGTAAAACTTGACAAACTGTACTGCCATTTTTGAAAGTGTTTATATTTGTGTTTTTAATGGAACTAATACAAAACTTTCACTGAAGTTCTGACTGAGATTTGGGATTAACTTGCACCGCAAACTAACGTCATCTATAACCAGCCTACTACATACGTTACGTTATGTACTACGCTTGACCGTGCTACAAAGTCTTGTACTCTAGGTACTGTTGTGCCTGATCGGAATGTGTTTGTAGGTTACTGACGGCCTGGTCCAGGTCGCTGTCGAGCTCTTCGGGCCCCCTGAACACCGAATCTGCCGCGGCCTGATGATCGGTGCTGCCACGACCCTCTGCGGTAGAGCCCTGATGCCTGAAATGAGAACATTCACTGTTCTGAGTAGGGGCAGTAAAACTGCATAGTCCATATACTGCACCAGATGATAAAAGTCTGCTCGATTTCTCAGTTGCCATTCTATTGAGTTTTATTTGACTGGTTAGTGGTGAACTAAGGGTGTCTACCTCTTCACTTGAGTGACTGACCTGTGGGCGATGTGCTGGTGAAGGTCGTTTCCCACGCTCCACACCTTCTCGACGCTTGCGCTCTTCGGAAATCATGTGGTCAGTGCTGGATTTCAATAGATTTCCAGTAGTGTAGTCGTCTTCCAGCGCGTCCAGGACAGTAGACTTATTTCGAACGGCCCTGCCAAACGTGCCTAGCGCGTTATTTGCGCGCCGAATGCTCAGCCTGCGAATTGCAGACCCCACAAGGGTTAGGACTGCGTCCAAGTCCTTGGTGAACCGGATAGAATCGAATTTAACAGTTGTGTCCCGTTTACGAGCGGATTTGCCCAGGGTCTTGGCGTTTTCAACTTTCTCTGCGCGGCAGGCCCCCGCGCCGTAGTACGCCGCTAAGGCTCGCGCTGCAGTTAGTAGATCAGTCTGTGCGTCGGTCAACCGACTGTCTATGATGCTGCGCTCCCCAGAAAGTAGTGCCACGTGCTCCCGTTTCAGTTTTTGTAGCTGAAACAGACGCTGCTGATCATGTGGCAACACGAGCTGGGTATAAATAGCGTTATCTGGTTTTAGAACCTGCGTCGTAACTGTTGCCCAGCGTTTGATTACCCAATCAGACACATTAAGGGTTGGGTGCACTCGCGCTGCCCCTTCAATAAGGGACTCCAAGGCGGAAATGGGCTCTGGTGGCGGTAATGGGTTATCTCGCCCATGAAGCTTTCGTAGCTTCGTGGGGATGACTAGAGGGCCACTATCTGAACCGCTGTGAGCGGATCGGATCTCCCCTTCAGAGCCTGAAGTGACGGGCTGTGATCTACCCCGAGGGGGCCGAGAGTTGCCCTTGTCCTGCGACTTCCCTGGCCGCGATCTGCCGCGAGGCGACCGAGATCTACCAGAAAGGCTTGAACGATGGCTTGCTGGCGGTGACTTGCCGCGACTCGGCCGTGATTTGCCAGACATAGCCGAAAGTTTGCGCTTGGCAGACGTAGTTGCGTTTCGTGGCCCAGAAGACGGAGTTCCAGAGCTTGGACGATGCCGAGAGGAAGCATGTTCGGACATTCGAAAAGCCGCGGAATGCGCGGATTCTGATTCTGGTCCACTAAACGAACCAGAAGAACGAGCAGACGAGTGTACAGACTCGTCGTCTGATCTGAATTCAGAGCGGGGCATAATGTCACACTAGATAAACCACCGTCTAGACGACGGAAAAGAAGTAAACTGATATTGCACACTGCCTGCGCCCACACAATGACAACTCATTTGCATATACGCATTTACATACGTAGTTAAAAACCGGACTAGACGACAAGGAGGAACTTATCTCACATCTAGGACACTAAACGCGACGTAGGCTGAAAATTGTTCATTAAAGACATTAAAAGGAGTACCTAGGGACAGGAGAACTGTCGGACAACCGCTCTCGAAAACTGCCTAAAAATTAACCGTCCTTATTGTACCCAGCTCGGTGCAGAACCTTGTTATTGTAATACATATATTGAAGCCTAAGGGTCGATTCATGCTTCTGTACAGACATTGGGACACGTGCAAACGGATGCCCGGACAGAGTGAAGGGCAAAACGTCAGATTCATATTTCATCCGTTCAGGCCCATACCAGTTTCCCTTTCAGTCGTATGTCTGTTCCTCCGAAAACGATATTTTCATTTTATTTGCAAGGTGGTTGAGAAAATCAGTTCAATCTGTGGTATACACGGACGGGCAGACACCTAGTTTACTAGTTTCACTTTGGAGGTTGAATGAACAGTGAACACACGCAAGTAACTATGGTAATTATGAGTATGAATCGGCCCTAACACGGTAGAGCCTTGATACTAAGCGACGCTCACAATAGTTCCACAGTTTCCACAGATTACAACGATCAGTCTACGAGTTTTCACAGCACAACGATTAGCAAAATATTTTACTTTGTAACTATACATAGAGTTGTGCATATAAATACAGAATACACTATAGATATAAGCAAGCCAAGAGTATGCAACAGGCATAGCCTGGGTACTACGTGAATGCATGAGCAAAGTGCATTTGGCCTTGTGACGTCGGCCCATAAGGACAACACTCAGCCACCCGTAAACAAAGCCTGGTTCGGCGGTTCATACTTCATACTTGTCCGTAAGCACAGATTTTAACCTAGGGTTGATTCAAACTTTTATAGCCGTTTAGCCAAAATTACGGAATAACCACGGCACCACTAGTAGGGTATATGATCAGATTTGTGGAGTGATTAATCCGTAATTGGCCCACTAAACGGCTTTGAGTACAAATTTACCCTAACTTTTGCTGAAAATGTTTGTTTACTACATTGTTTTTGACGTGATTTGTTGTCAAAAGTAAAAGTAAAGTTAGATTAATGAAAATTGTCTCAAAAGCGTACAGGAATTTAAATTACAGCACATATCGTTACTGCAATTCTGCAAAGGAGTGCGGACGACATAGACTTATACAAACCAGGAAGCTCAATAATATACCAACATATATTCCTTGCACAAACCGATCCCAATCTGGGTTTACAGAAAGCTAGATTAGCACAATTTCATTGGTGGCTCCCACTAGGGAGATGAAAAATAAGTTTTCAGATAAATTGATTCGTTCATTGCTATATACAAAGGATACATTTTGATTGGTTATACTTCTCTTTCTAGTAAAAGCGACGGTAACTTTATAAAAAATTTTGGAAAGGCCAGGTTCCCACTAAGCAGAAATTACACAAACGGTAAAAAGATTCATTTATAAAATATGTCAGAATTCATACTAACATGGAAATAAACTTTCACTGCTTCCTCGATAATGGGTACCTATTAACTTAACCATACATTGCATACAATTTTTGAATACCTATTGCAAAATAGTGAACAGCACTCAAGAATAGCAAGAGAATAAGTGAGAAGAAGAATAGCTCGAGAATAAGGTTGCTGCAAGTGACTTTTGGTCATCCACTGACTGACTGGCTAATTTCTTATTTCTGCCTACTGGGAACCTGACTTATTTCATATTTTAGAGGGGGGTCATGGCTGTAGCAAGTGCCACTGTGCGAATTGTTTGCGGGGGTTGCGTATGACATCGATCCAGTGGTTGTAGCCCGAGGCGGGCACGGAACACCCGACGGCCACTCGGCCCAGCACCACGGCTCGCGAGCGCACGCTGCAGATCGAGCGAGACTTGTGCAACTGACCTAAAACAAACACACGCACACTCACAGACTATGCCAAGCGAACCTTACAGTCTTCTGGTGGTAGATGTGTTATAGCAAGAGTACCACTAGCGGTCCCAGACTTCGATTTCGGGGGGGGCGGAGGTCTGAAGAATTTTTTCAGTTTATAACAGCATTTTTCAGCTTTACGCTATCTTGTTATAGCCGCAGCCATATCAAGGGCAATGAATTGAGTCTGTAGTAAAAAGCAGTGAAGTACCCAGAAAAAATGAAGAATTTTCCATTTTTAGGCCGAATTTGGTCAACTGGAGACGTATCAGAGGAATTTTCCGGCCGGACCATAAAAACCAAAGGGGGGACCATTACAGTGTAAAATTTCAGTCGGGAAAAATTTCGATGGGGGGGGCGGACTGCCCCTGAAGAGTACATAATAGGATTATGTACTCTTCTCTTGGTTATAGCAAGACTTTACTAGATGATACTACTAAAGTATTATTAGTGTACCACTAAGACTACTCTACAAGTGCGATATTGGTGTGTATACTATTGCTAGACAAATTGACTGGGATGTTATTATGTACTCTTGCTAGACTAATTGAGTGGGACATCTTTATGTACTCTTGCTAGTCTAACTGACTGTCCTTACCCCGTTGGTTGATGGCAGTAATGCGCAGCTCGGCAAGAGCACTAGCCGATTTGCGCCTGGCATGCTGTAGGGGTTGGGGAGCCGCCAGGGTCGGGGGTGCCTGGGGGGAGTCCGATACTACCCCCGAGGAGTCAGTGTCATGGCCCCCTGTCCCGTCCCCGGGGGGGTCAGAGTGGACAACGGTCAGCACCAGCGTGCACTTGTCTAGGTCCTCTGGGCGAAGGTCAAAGGTCAGAGTCTCGTTGAAGACGGGGTTGGCTGTCTTGGCCACCGGCTGCACTCGATGCTTCTCGACCACTCGCGAGCGATGCAGCAAAGCTACTCGAAGGCCGGCGTCTGAAACGCAGCAAATTCAGGGCTGAATCAGACACTAAGGCCGTCTGAATAATGACAACCTACTAATGCTGCTCATAGAGCAGGTTCTTACGCGCTGTCGCTATGTGAGATTCTTACTTAAAATAAAGAGCTCCAATGCAATAAAAGGCTGAATTTATTAATAGTTTGCTTAATAGATCACGAATAACCTATGAAGCTATAGGAAGAATTTGCAGCAGTTTCCAAAGTGCACCGAGTTTCGTAAATCTTTCTCAAATTAGACTCTCATCTAATTGATTCGTGTAAGTCAAGCGGCCTTTCCTTGAAGTCTTATCTTAGCTCTTAGCATAAGATGATTTACTGTGCTCAACAACACAACGCCATGTGGGGGATGGGGGGACCCACCAAAATGGTGGGGCTGGGAGAAAGGTCACGAAAATTGAGGCAAAATTTAGTAGACCTTTTTAGCAGAATTTTACAAAATTTTGCAAAATTTCGGTATTATTTTTGGTCGATCAGGGGGAAGGTCCAAAAATTGGGCCGACAATGTACCCCCCAAATTATGATTCCATTTAATGTATGGCATTTATTTAATCAATTTAATTTAATCCTGTTCCTTAATCTCACCCCAATCCCCTTAATCCCCTTAATCCCATTCGACTGACTTATAGTATGGTGTGGTCCCAGTGGTGATCTTAGGTGTGCGGCCTTGATGATGTGCACAGTGAGTCTCTCAGCGGTGGGCAGGTAGGTGAGGCCCAGGAAAACCTCGCCCAGATTCACAGTGACCTGGTGCAGCTCCAAACTAAAGTCGGTCGGACTGCTGAGGTCGTGGGACTTGAGCTTCACGTTGGCCTCTCCCGAGATGATCTGCTGCGAGTAGCGATCGCTGACGCAAGTCAGAAACTTCACGGTCGTGTTGCATTTGTCCTTTTCCTTCAGGTCTACCTAAAACAAAGACACAGAGGACTTCAATGTTGTTTTCAGGCTCCATGCCTTTACCGGATAAAAGGGTTAATTTTAATCGGACTGAACAGTTCAAAAACTATACTAAAAAGTAAAAATGTCATTCCAAAACCTCCGGATTAAACGGACTTAAATTTTAGCGCACTTCTCTTTAGTCAGACTAAACGGACTTAGCTACGCATGCTAACGTTAAGCGTGCATGTTATACCACTGTGGCGTCGGCGTGGCCCTACATACTTGAAACTGTTCATTGAAGACGGGTGCGGTGGTCCGCCTGAGCAGTTTGGTGCTGAACTCTGTGAGTTGGATGGGCGAATGGGCGTCGTGCTGCACGCTCTCTAGCTCGGCCAGGCTCAGCGTGCTGCGTCGCCGCCACCGACGAGTCCCGTCCACCGCCAAGAGCACGCGAACGAACACCTCGTTCAGGGTGCCTGCAACACCAAGAGTACACAGTAAGGGGATGATGTTTATGTGCTCTTGATGCAAGGAACACATGGCAGAAAAAGTACAGAGTAGGGGATGATGTTTATGTGCTCTTGATGGAAGGAACACATTACTACAGTGCATCAAGAGTACATGTGAGCGAATGATGATGATGATGATGATGCTCATGGCGACAGAAAACAGACATGGCAGCAAGAGTGCACAGTACGAAATGATGTTTATATGTGCTCTGGATGGAAAGAACACATTACACATGGAAGCAACAGTACATATGTACATAGTAGGGAATTAATATTGCGTGCTCTTGATGGAACGAACACATGGGAGCAAGAGTACACGATAGGGAATCTATATTATGCGTTCTTGACGGCAGGAATAGGAAATATGAGGATCATGCGGGTGACTTGACTAGAACAAGACATGGAAGCAAGAGTACACGATAGAGAATGAATACGTATTAGATATTTACTCTTAATCACAGATTACCACGGGGGGGGTCAGGGACCCCCCAAGATTTTTGATTTTAGATTTCAGGGCAAGCAAAATTAGAGCGACGGTACAAGGGCAAGCAAAATTTTTATAAAATTTGCTTTTAAATATGGGAATTTTTAACAAATTTATGCAATTTTAACCAAAAAAAATTGTAAAAATTGTCAATTTTTACTCCAAAAATATGTATTTTGGCCACATTTTTTAAAAATCGGTAATGTTTCGTTAAAACACGGTCACTTTTTTCTGACTTGGTACAAGGGTAGTCAAAATGTCGGTGCAGGACCCCCCCAGATCGGACCCCCATGTTAATGTATGCTCTTAATGGAATGAAAGAGGATACGGGTGGCTGCAACAATGCATGAGTACACGTGACCTCTCCTTCCTTTACAGTATACCCAAAGGTCACGACTACAGTCTGACCGGTCGTACCATAAATATTAAGTGGCAAGTTTTTGGCCTCTTTCACGGTGATGGTGAGTTTGTGCAGCGGAGTGTGGTACTGCAGAGCGCAGAGGAGGGTGCCGCGGTGGGTGTGATCGGCCAGGGGGGTGTCCTCGTGGAAGGCGGGGAAGGCCAGCCCGCCATGGGGGACGGGGGCAGGGCTCGGCTGAAAAAATCGAAAACATGGGGGTTCAACACGTGTGTGTGTGTTAAAAAATACTAGAACTAAAGCTTAGGTTACGATTTAGCCTTACTATCATCAGGCTTAGTTTAGGTTTTAAGGCTAAGCTTAGTTTTATAATTTTGAATTTCATATTATATATATGTTCAAAGATACTAGAATTTAGGCTAAGGCTACGATTTAGGCTCGGGCTAAGTAGGTACCTGACTTAATATCAGGTTTAGTTTGGGCTTTAGGGCTTTAAAGCTTAAGCTTAGTTTTATCGTTTTAAAACATATATTATGTAATGAGCATTGCAAGAAAGAAAGATACGTTCAAAGACGTTGAGCTTAAGCCAAGGTCATATTTGACAATTTCGGTGGCCATACAGAAATGCCCGTACGCTAGTACACGAAACCCTACTAAGCTGCACCCTTGATTTTTTGCCAAATCACAGACATCTAATAGTCTATCTTTCACACTAAAAAATGGTCGTAAAGACATCAATTTTCCTGCGACAGCTATACACAGCTTGTGCTCACAGACACGCTTACAGAGAAGTATGAGTTGTAATTTACAAGTTTAGTTTTCGCGGGGACCGGGGTCATACTTCAGCGGAAGACAGATCTGAGATGGAAGTGTTGTTGGATTTGTGAGCGGCGAGACTGGGGCGGGGGTAGTGTTTGCGGGGGCCCAGTTTGCCAGCCTCCGAGACGCCGCTGTAGGCAGACAGCCGGGCGCCACTCTCCTGCTGCACCTCCACCGCTCCCAGGCGCTCCCAGTCCAGCCCGGTGCCTCCGTAGCTCAGCACCGTCTGGGCACCGGGACCTTCCAGCGTGCTCTCTGAAAAACCAATGGCTGTTAGTCACAAAGCTTGGTTGACTGTACACTATAAGTTAAGTTCCCTTGTGCTGGCTGAACGAAACTCTGGCTCATAAATGTAAGAAGAAGGAGCCGAGAAGAGGAAGCTTGAGACACTATAAATTGTGGGCCCCGAAAATCACTAATAACTAATAACTAATAACTAACTAATAAACTAATAACTAAAAATGACATTTTTTAAAAATTTCAGAAAATTTAGGGTGTTTGCAGGTCGAGTATGGGTGGAGGGACTCCCCAAATGTTGACTCCGTTTTACATGGACATATGCGCTCTAGCTGGCATTCACGAAGAATACTTCATTTGCTTCCTCATGCTTGTGCTCTATGAACACACTGGCTGTTATTCACAAAGCTTGATTGCCTCAGACTCACTACTGAGCCACACGCTAGCCATAAACTGCCCCTAGCAAGGGGATGGGGGATGGGCTGACGCACTTTTAATCTCAATAGTCTCGTCCATTTGGTCGCCGGGGGGCAGTTTTGGGGCGAGGGGGCAGTAGCGGGAAAGCCAGCAGGAGGGGATGAGTTTGCAGGCCATGGCCCAGACGGACAGCAGCACGGCGCCCAGACAGCCCACCACCACGTACAGCCGCTGCTCAGGGGTCAGGAAGCCCATCAGCCACCAGCCAGTGCCACAGCATAACACGCACCACACACTGCACTGCTGCAACACATTGCTTAAATTTTTAGTGTTTGCTCAGTTTTTTTAGTGATTGTTAATTATTTTAGTGATTGCTTAATTTTTTTCACAATGGCGGGAAGAAGAGGATCTATGTCACAAGTTACGTGCGGCAAAGAAGGTAGCGGGTCGCCTTTACTGCCTGGTGCTGCCATGAAATGCTTTGGATGCGATCGATCCTATTATACTCTATACTGATGCTGTCAAAATTACATCTGAAATGGTTATTAACTTGAAAAATATGGATAAATTTATTGGTCTTGCTTTCCTTTGCCCCACTGGCCGCAAGATATATCAAATATGAACTGGCTAAATGGCGCGAAATGCATCGGGAGCTTGAGGCAACATTAGTTTGATTTGAATCTAAGTCTGTGTCCCCTGCAAACGCCGGTTTGTCTTCTTTTTTTAGTAATGTTTTCTGGTCTACTATTTTGGCAGGGATTCAATCTAGCCAGTTCACACCCGGTGGAATTGTTATCGAAAATTACAGTAATTTTGTAATATACTGAAGCGGAACTGTTTGTTCGTTTGAAGGTCTTTAATTGCGTATGATTTGCAATGGCCAGATTATAATTTATGTCAAACTGAAGTGCAAAAGAATACGCATTTATTATGCACTCGCGTTTTTATATAAAAGGTAGAAGGGTAAATACATTTAAAACTTGCACACGGGATGTTGACAATTTTGCTAAAGAGCAATAAC
>JASANF010016191.1:0-10015 GCA_030248245.1 Trissonchulus sp. WLG1_4
AATAAAGCTGAACTTTAAAACCGAAATTGCCCGTCAGCGTGAGCCTGGCTCTGAGCAGTAGGGAAGTTTTGAACTGAACTTTGAACTGAACTGATTTGAGGCATCAGAATTTATTATAACGCCGTATTTATGCCTTAAAGGTGATATTTTTTGTGCGAAAAAATGTTTAATAGCCATTTGTTGCGCAAAAAATATAAAATTTTGATTTTTTTTAAAATTCATTTCAAGTAAGTTTATTTTGCCTATTTTATAATTGAAAAATCAACTTTTGGAAAGAATAAGCAAGATATGTAGCAAATAAAGCTTAATAAAATATATTCTTATGTGTTAATATACGCTCATAAAATTTCTGACTGATATGATGAGCAAGCTGGTATTATTGTGCTAGAATTGGCCCCAATATGACGAAAAATTAAGATTTTCGACAAAATTTGAATTTTTTGGAAAAGCTGAAAATCAACATATTTTCGCTTGGAAACTGCTAAAAATGAACTCAGCGCATGCATGCAACGCATCGTGTTTAAGTGTCGGGAAGTTTAAGTTTAGGAATGACACCGGACTAAATTAAGTCCGACTAGTCCGATTATAAATTTGGGCCATTCCTAAACTACCGGATTAAACGGTTGGACACGAAAAAATAAATCCAGCTTGATCAGACTACACGGAGTAAAAAATCAGCGCGCAGCAATTAAGGTTAAGTGAATTTCCTTTAATTTGGTGCCCATATCACAGGAAAAAATATTTGAACTTTTTCAGCTTTTTGAGCAAGAAAAATAGATTTTTTTCAGAAATCGCCTAACAAGCCAATGCATTTACACGCATGTAATGATTTTGAAAGATTGAAAAACACCAGCAGCTATGTTTTACTTGAACATACTTAAAGTTTTTCGGTGTTTTATTGAGTGTGGTGCAATTTTTTGCCAAATGAAGCTATATTTTCTGCACAATGCTGAAATAAAGTGCGTGTATATACAATATAGTTCGTCTAAGGCCGTGTTTACATTGAGCTTTTTTTCAGCTGCTCGAGCAGCTGAAAAAAGCGGCAGCTTTTTTTGAGCTGCTCGAGCAGCTGAAAAAAAAGCTGAAGCAGCTGGAAAAAAGCGGATAAGTATGCCGGTCACTAAAGACTAGCTGAGCCGTTGCCATGACAACGCTGCAGTTTCGGCATTTTTTCAGCTGCTCCAGCATTTTTTCAGCTGCTGCAGCTTTTTTTCAGCTGCTCGAGTAGCTGAAAAAAAGCCGTAACGGCGAAAAAAAGCTCGTTTTTCTTTTGATTTCAAAATAAGTGTCTAAATTTTTTACAATTTACATACGTGTAAATGCACTGGAATGTGAAGGCATTTCCGTGAAAATCTTTTTTTTCTTTTTTTCTTTTTTCAAAATTTTTCTTGACGACATTTGCTCAATAATGTTCAAAAAAGTTTTATGTGATATGTACATCAACTTGAAGGAAATTCACTTCTGATCAACTTTTGTTCTTACGATGCATGTTTATTTTTGCGCGTTTTCAAAATATTGGCCAAAACCAACATTTCAGGAGTGCCACCCTACGGTGGCGCTCTGAATAACCGACTTTGGGCGATAAAATTTTTCTCGTAAGTTTTCGTTAACTAACTCAAGAAGAAAAGTTGTTCCAAATAAAAATAGCTTTCATTTGATGTATATAACGTCAAATTTTGTTCAACTTGAAATTTTAATCTATTTTTCAATAGGAAAAAATCTTTAAATCGATATACCAATAAATTCTGTGCCGAATTTCTTGAATTGTAATTGTTATGATTTTGCTCAATATGATGGGCTTTTTAAAACGTCACTTTTGATAAAACTAAAATAACTAGAAATTTATGGCAAATAACGAAATTTCTAAAAAAAACGGCACCTCGGCCAGATAATTGTCTTCAATTTAAGCTATAGATTGTTAAATTTGGTCGAGGCACCATTGAGCTACGTCATTTCAAAAATTAGTCAAATTTTTCAAAATTTCAATTTTGAGGCAGTCATAAAATTTGCTAAAATGCTCCCAGACGTTTCAAACTTGGCAAATAGACGTGCCTGGTGTCTGTCTTGGCTGAACGTGAGCGAAAAACTTTGTATCAGCAAGAAACAAAAAATTATAGCAATTTGATTTATTTGAAATTACTCAGATCTCCCCCTTAAGGGGGCGCTCTGAGTAACTTCCAATAAATCAAATTGGTATAATCTTTTGTTTCTTGCTGATACGAACTTTTTTGCTCAAGTGCAATCAAGGTGAACATCAGGCAAGCATTTTTGCAAAATTTGATGAGTCTTGGAACATTTTAGCAAATTTTATGACAGCATCAAAAATGAAATTTTGAAAAATTTGACTAATATTTGAAATGACGTAGCTCAATGGTGCATCAACTAAATTCAACAATCTATAGCTTAAATTAAAGTCAATTATCTTGCCGAGGTGCCATTTTTGTTAAATTTTTGTAACCAGCTTTAAATTTTTAGTTATTTTAATTTTTATCAAATGTGACGTTTTAAAAAGCCTATCATATCCAGCCAAATCATAATAATTACCTTTCGAGAAGTTCGGCGTCTCCATAAACATCTGCTGTAACAGTCTGCAAAGTTTCATGCGGATCGGTTTTAGCAGCTGACAGTAATCTTAAAAAATGTACGCTATAGCCCGATTTCAGAAACCTGGGCCCAATTGTATTAAAATTTCAACGGCCGTTGAACTCAACGGCCGTTGAAATGAACGGCCGTTGAAATTGTTTGAATTTTATAAACGATGAAATCGTGCTATTTTAGCAGAGAAAAATCGGAATTTCAACAGCGATTTTATAAAGAAAAGTTCGTTGAGATAAACGGCCGTTGAAATTTCAACCGCCGTTCAACGGCCGTTGAAATTTTCAACGGAAATTATTAGAATATGGTTGCATCATTTTTTCTATTGTTCATAATTGAATTTTATTTTAGAACGCTGACGTTTTTATACATTCAAAATGAAATTGTTTCATTTTATAATTTTCTATCAGTTTCTATTAATATACATATACTTTAGAGTGTAGTTTTGTATTGCTATATTTTTTGTTTGCTTTGTTGTTTGTAAAGTTTGGCTAGTGTACTAAATGGGCAGTAATTTGTAATTATCTGTGTGTTTTTTAATGTAATGATTTATTTAATATTTCATCATTGTTTTATTACTAATGAAATTTGTATTTTAGCAATTGAATAAATAATTTTAAATAATTATGGCGCATCTTGTAGTTCTTGCTGAGCTAATTGAGTTGGATCGCGCTCGTCGGCGAGCGAGAGAGTTTTCAGAGATAGGCTTAATCCCTTAGAAACTTTCGGCGATTCGGAATTAATTAAAAGATATCGATTTCCTCGACACGCAATTATTCATTTATTGTCGCTTATAGAAAACTAATTGTCACGATCAACCAAGCGAAACTGTTCACTTCCGCCAAGTCTTCAATTGTGTGTTGCTTTGCGATACTACGCCACACGCGATATGCAGCGAACAATCGCTGACGGCTTCGGCATTGATGTTAGCAGCGTATGCCTCTGCTTATGGGACGTAACCTTAGCGTTGAAACAACACTTGCAAGACTTCATAATTTTTCCTGACTTGCAAAAACGAAAAGAAAACATAATTGCTTTTTATGAGGTAAACAATTTTAAAATTCTAACATATACCTTGACCTTGCAAAGCCCAATACAAATGGGTCTGCGAATATTAAACTTACAAGATCACTCAATGGTACAAAAAGGAATTTTTTATAGTTTAAGCGCTCAAAGTTTACGGTTTGTGTAAAACTAGTTCCATGTGTACCTCACATTAGGGTAAATAGACATAATGCTTTTAGTAAGGCTTTGAACGTGTGAGTATGTACATGTTTGAAAAACACTCAAATTTAGCCTTAGGCTTCAACTTTTCTAAGGGCCTGTTCCTTTACCGGATAAAAGGGTTAATTTTTATCGAACTAAACGGTTTAATAATTAAGCCTCTCCAAGGCCTACGGATTAAAGAGATTTAAGTTTTAGCGCGCTGCTTTTTAGCAAAATTAAACGGACTTATCTACGCATGCTAATATTAAGTGTGCATGTGAAATCTATTTAGTCGAGTGGTAGTTTTGGAATGGGGTCAGACTAAAATTAAGGCGTATATACTCATTTAGTCCGTTTGGTCTAATTTATTGTTCCTAAACTCATAAATAAATAAATACTAAACATTTATTGTCGAAAAGTCTGTTCAATCCAGTGAAGAAATAGGCCGTATGTCCGTATGTCCCACTGTCCGTACGCCCTGAAAAGTATGACTTGGAAATACAGACAAAAAAGTGCTTTGTCCGTATGCCCTAT
Organism: Trissonchulus sp. WLG1_4; assembly: GCA_030248245.1. NCBI lineage: Eukaryota > Metazoa > Nematoda > Enoplea > Enoplida > Ironidae > Trissonchulus > Trissonchulus sp. WLG1_4. Next base: position 4,336 of record JASANF010016191.1, read on the forward strand.
GTCCGTATATATGTTCGTTCGTCGGTACTAAACGGCAGAATTTCATTTTTCCGTACATACCTATGTCCGGCAAAGTTAAATTCAGTTCAACTATGCCAAATGTGTGGGACGTTGGTAACTATTGGTGACGCCAAACTATTGGTAATTGGTATTGGTGGCATGATTTTTATGTAATTTTTCCTGCCGAACGGACATACGGCTGCAACTCTGCAAGTTTGAATTGAGCCTAATAGTCCTAATCATAAATAAGCGTGGGCGGTTTTAACCCTCTAGAAGGTACCATCGTCATCCCCCTAGACAAGTGCTTCACGCCTCCCCCAGAATTATTGAAAGGTACTCAACGACGGGCAAAATAGGAGGCTCACGAAGCGAAATGGGCATTCAAAAAGTTGCTGTGCACCCTCGTGCCCCCAAGTCCTTTGTTTTTGACTTTGACTTTGTTTTTTAGCTCCGTGGCCAGTGGCCACACAAAACTATCTTATATTACGCTTATGATGTCATAGGATACTTTATGAGCTATGATGTCATTTCATACATAAGCTTATAATGTCATACCTTAGGAGCCCATAGTTGACAAATAGCAAAAAAGGTAGTTGCTAACTCAGGTAGCCAACCTGTAAGCAAATTTGACTAAATCTGGGAGCCTCAGTAAGTACTTTGCCGCCCCACTAGCTGATATTTGATATAATTTAGCAATAATTGGATGTAATTAGGACTAATTTTGTTTAATTCACAAGAATAAATATAGCTTACAGCCGTTGGCGAGTCCTTATTCTTAAAATTTTAATATGAAAGAACGCTAACGGCTCAATTTGTTGAAAAATGTCAAAAAACTAAAAAATGCCAAAAATTTTGATTTTTTTGTCAAGTTTTTTTTAGTTTTTTTGAGTCAAGCATTTTTGCAAAGTTTGACGAGTCTCGGAGCAGTTTAGCAAATTTTATGACTTCATCAAAATTGAAATTTTGAAAAATTTGACTAATTTTTGAAATTTTTGAAATGAAATGAAATATGAAATAACTCAATGGTGCCTCAACCAAATTTAACAATCTATAGCTTAAATTAAAGAAAATTATCTTGCCGAGGTGCCATTTTTCACGAAATTTCGTTACCGGCGGTAATTTTTTAGTTATTTTAATTTCTATCAAAAGTGACGTCTTAAAAAAGCTATCATATTGAGCCAAATCATAATAATTACAATTCAAGAAATTCGGCACCTTCATATACATCTGTTCTAACAGTCTGCAAAGTTTCATGCGGATCGGTTTTCGCTGCTGACAGTAATTTGAAAAAAAATGTACGCTATAGCCCTATTTCAAAAACCTGAAATTTGCCTACACATACGTATTTTTCATAAAATAGAGCTAATTTTTCTGTGCTACAATCCGTTGAGAAAACTTTCAGAGGCCAAAAAGTAGCTAACGAAAAATTAGTTTGAAAAATAGCGTATTTTTGTCAATGTTGGTCAACGTATTTTGGAAAATTTTTCAGGAAGGTTTGCCTACACAAACGACTTTTTTAAAAGTTGCAACTAGCAATTAGCTACATAGAACTGCTTCAAAAAGTACCAAAAGCCATATAGAATTTATTGGTATATCGATTTAAAGATTTTTTCCTATTGAAAAATAGATTAAAATTTCAAGTTGAACAAAATTTGACGTTATATACATCAAATGAAAGCTAATTTAATTTGGAACAACTTCTTCTTGAGTCAATTAACGAAAACGTACGTTAAAAGTTTTATCGCCCAAAGTCGGTTATTCAGAGCGCCACCTTAAGGGGGAGCTCTGAGTAATTTCAAATAAATCAAATTGCTATAATTTTTCTTTTCTTGCTGATGCAAAATTTTTCGCTCACGTTCAGCCAAGACAGACACCAGGCACGTCTATTTGCCAAGTTTGAAACGTCTGGGAGCATTTTAGCAAATTTTATGATTGTGTAACGAGGTTACACATTACTTCTAGATAGTTAGTTCTACTAGGTAAGCCAATGATTACAAAATTGTTGGCCAAGCCAGCTTTTTTGTCCTAGAGTTGAGTCGTAGTGTCGTTAGTGTGGGTCGCGCTAGTGTGTGTTAATAAAGTCCTACAAGGTCGTTAGTTGTTTTGACTATTGGTAGCTAGGGCCCCGCTACATTGGTTCCCGTGCTAGCTAATCTGGGTTGTGCGTGCATACGTAGCTGTAGGCTACACCCGTATATAACCGTATATACTGCCTGCTGGCAGCGTTCTAAATTGTATAGGCGGTTTAAATCGGAATACATACACGCTTACATAAGTTCTACAGCACCCGTGCTACTGTTGTCTAGGCTGAAGGTACGTAAGGCTGCTTGCTGGCACTGTATATATATATATATATATATATATATACAGGGCCAGCCAGAGCAGCTTACGTACCTTAAGCCTGACAACAGTAGCGCGGTGCTATTGAACTTAGCTGAGCGTGCATGTATTCGATTTAAACCGCCTATGCAATTTAAAACGCTCCCCGGCCGAGCCATAATATGCAGTTATTTGGGTGTAACCTACACTCCTATGCGCGCACGCCGTGTCGGCGCGGGAGCACCGAGATAGGCTCTAGCTGGCAATAGTGAAACAACTAACAATTTATAGAAATTTATTAATACACGGCTGGCGCGAAGCACACTAACGACTTACTCAAAAAACATCTACGTCAAAAAAAAAGTATGGGTTAGCTATTTAGTGAATTGGCTTACCTAGTCAGAACTAACTATCTCAGAAGTAATGTGTAACCTCGTTACACAATCATAAAATTTGCTGAAAATGCTCCCAGACGTTTCAAACTTGGCAAATAGAGCGTGCCTGGAATATGTCTTGGCTGAACGTGGCGAAAATTTTGCATCGCACAGAAAAGGAAAATTATAGCAATTTAATTTGATTGAAATTACTCAGAGCTCCCCCTTAAGATGACGCTCTGAATAACCGACTTTGGCGATGAAGCTTAACGCGATTTCGGTTAATTGACTCGAGAAGAAGTTGTTCCAAATTAAATTAGCTTTCATTTGATGATATATGAGCGTCAAATTTTGTTCAATTTGAAATTTTAATCTATTCAATCAGTAAAATACTCTTAAATCGATATACCCAATAAATTGTATATGGCTTTTGGTACTTTTTTTGAAGCAGTTCTATGTAGCTAAGAATGCTGGTTGCAACTTTTAAAAAAGGTTTTTGTCAGGCAAACTCTTTCCTGAAAAATTTTCCAAAATACATTGACCAACATTGACAAAAATACGCTATTTTTCAAACTTGAATTTTTAGTTTAGCTACTTTTTGGCCTCTGAAAGTTTTTCTCAACAGATTGTAGCACAGAAAAATTAGGCTCTATTTTATGAAAAATACGTATGTGTAGGCAAATTTAAGATTTTTGAAATAGGGCTATAGCGTACATTTTTTTTCAAATTACTGCTAGGGCAGAAACCGATCCGCAGAATACATGACTATTCAACGGATATATATGAAGGTGCCCAAATTTCTTAAAAATATGATTATTATGATTTGGCTCAATATCGATAGCTTTTTTTTGAGACGTCACTTTTGATAGAAATTAAAATAACTAAAAAATTGCCGCCGTAACGAAATTTCGTGACACCTGGGCAAGATAATTTTCTTAATTTAAGCTATGATGTTCAATTTCGTTGAGGCACCGTGAGGTTATTTTCATATTTCATTTCATTCCAAAAATTTCCAAAAAGTAGTCAAATTTTTCAAAATTTCCAATTTTGATGAAGTCATAAAATTTCTTCCTACAACTCATACGGATTTGCAAAAATGCTTGACTCAAAAAAAATAAAAACTAACAAAAAAATCAAAATTTTTGGCATTTTTTAGTTTTTTGACATTTTTTAGCGAATTGAGCCGTTAGCGTTCTTTCATATTAAAATTTTAAGAATAAGGACTCGCCAACGGCTGTAAGCTATATTTATTCTTGTGAATTAAACAAAATTAGTCCTAATTACATCCAATTATTGCTAAATTATATCAAATCTGGCTCGTGGGGCGGCAAACATTACTGAGCTACCCAGATTTAGTCAAATTTGCTTACAGGTTGGCTACCTGAGTTAGCAACTACCTTTTTTGCTATTTGTATAGGGCCTTTAAGGTATGACATTATAAGCTTATGTATGAAATGATACACTCATAAAGTATATATAATAAGCGTAATATAAGATAGTTTATGTGGCCACTGGCACAGAAACTAAAAAACAAAGTCAAAGTCAAAAACAAAGGACTTGGGGGGCGCGAGGGTGCACGGTTTTGAATGCCCATTTCGCTTCGGCAGCCTATTTACCCGTCGTTGAGTTGGGGACATGAGACACTTGTCTGCAGAGCGATCGTACCTTCTAGAGGGTTAAAACCGCCCACTTATTATGATTCCAGAGCTCCTAGGCTCCATTCAAACTTGCAGTTACAGCCCGTTCGGCAGGAATTACATAAAATCATGTCCCCGCCGATACCAATTACCAATCATTTAGCATTCACCAACGTCCCACACATTTCGCGTAGTTGAACTGAATTTAACTTTGCGGAACATCATATTACGGAAAAATGAAATTATACCAACCAACGAACGAACATATATACGGACATAGGGCATACGGACAAACATTTTTTGTATATTTTTCGTCGGTCTTTCGGCGTTAATTATCTTCACTGGATTGAACTTTTCGACAATAAATGTTTCGTATTTATTTATTTATGAGTTTCAGAATAAATTAGACCAAATGGACTAAATAAGTATATACGCCTTAATTTTAGTCTAACCCCATTCAAAACTACCACTAAACTAAATGAGTTCACATCCACACTCAATCTATCATAATAATCCGTTTAATTTTGCTAAAAAGCAGCGCGCTAAAAATGTCTTTTTAATCCGTAGGCTTTGGAGAGGCTTAATTATTAAAGTTAGACTACATTCCGATAAAAATTAACCCTTTATCAGATTCGAACAGCCCCCTAGAAAAGTTGAAGCCTAAGGCTAAATTAAAAAATGTTTTTCAAACATGTACATACTCACACGTTCAAAGCCTCACTAAAAGCATTATGTATTTACCCTAATGTGAGGTACACAGCATGAACTATTTATTTTTGAGCGCTAAATATTTATAAAAAATTCCCTTTTGTACAGTATAATAATTATTTATTCACTATTTTTTTCGCAGATTTATTTTTTAGAGTCAAGGTATATTTTAGAATTTACAAATTGTTTACCTATATTTTCTTTTCGTTTATTTTTTTTTTTTTTTGTGAAGTATATTTTTTTGTTTAGACGCTAATTTTTTTTTTTTTTTTTTTTTTTTTTTTTTTTTCGCTGATGCGACCTAGCGATTGTTTCGCTCCGTCGCCCAATAATTATATTTTCGCAAACAACCACCAATTGATCAAATATTTTTTCGTTTGGGTACAAAATATTTTTTAGTTTTCTAGTAACAACTACCTAGAATAATTATATTTTTCGAATCAATCTAATAAATTCCCAAATTTACTCTAATGTAACAAATTCACCAAATATTTTTGAAAACTCTCTCGCTCGCCCAAAATCCAAATTCATAGCTCACTAAACTACAAGATGCGCATAATTATTTAAAATTATTTATTCAATTGCTAAAATACAAATTTCCCCATTCATAATAAAACAATGATGAAATATTAATAAATCAAC
>JASANF010016192.1:0-33582 GCA_030248245.1 Trissonchulus sp. WLG1_4
TCATGTGTCACTATTGGTGCGCGTAACCGCGACAGTTTTGTGCTTATTTGCTCTTCGATTGTATAACCAAAAGTCTAAGCCAGATGCACACAAAAAATAAACATTTCACCTTATCTCGTTGCTCAGTGCTATTAGAGCACTCATTAAGTTTATGACTTATGAGTACATTGGTATATACTAGCTGTCACGATGCGCGATTGAGATGAAACACCAAAAAGTTTCTGCTTGTCGCTGCAGATTATTCTTCGCGCTTAACAAATTCTTATAATATGTCATACTGGCATCTTCGAAAGCTACCGCTCACAATTATTCGCGCGAATAGACGTCTTGCATAAAGTTAAGGCCTAGGGCTGATTTAAATTCAAACTAGAGGCCTGCACGGGCCTTTTTTTGACCCGTGGCCCAGCTCGGCCCGTTAGGAGCGTTTTCAGGCCTAGCCCGGCCCGACCGTTCAAAGTCGTCTGTCGGCCCGGCCCGGCCCGTTGGCAGAAAAAACGGCCAGTGGGCCATAGACTCTGATATTGCGGTCAAATTGTGTTACTCGCACCAATGACATACCCAGAACAAAGTTGGGGGAATGACCTTTCAATTTTTTCGTAATGGGTCAAAATGCACTTTTTAGCAATTTTAACACTTGAAGTCGCATTACAAAAAGAAACACGGAGTCTGGGGGCGACAGCCCCAAGAAAGAATTGGAGATTTTTTCACTTTTTAGGTCGAATTTGGTCAACTGGAGACATATCTGAAATTTTTTCTGCCAGAAAAGAATAAAACAAAAGGTAGTAACGTTATATCAGATAACCTAACACAAGTAAATGCAGCATAATGTATATACTTATGCATAGATGAATTAGCTTAATAGCTCAAAATAATAACAAGAAATATGGCTTATAGAGTTGAAGGGGTCAGGGGGCGGTAGACCCCAGCAAAAACAATTATACAATTTTTGATTTTTGGGCCCAATTTGGTCAACTGGAGACGTATCGGAAGTTTTTTTCGGCCGGGCGATAAAAACCAAAGGGGGGACCCATGGGTAAAAATTCACTGGGAAAAAAATTTCTGAAAAAAAAACTGTGAAGTTCAGTATAGTATATATTTATTCTACTAAAAATGTTTAATGATCTTTAGAAATTCTAAAAAAATCGGTATGAAATTTTTGAAATTTCGTTAAAAAATTTATGTACCCGAACCACTTTCTGCGTCTCCGAACTGACTTGTACCCGAACTTGAACCCGAACCCGAACCGAAAAACCAACCCGAACCGTACCCGAACCCGAACCCGAGCCCGCGTCCCAACACTAAAACCCACATTTCAGGACTCAGGAGTGCCACCTTACGGGGGCGCTCCGGGAATCAAGGATTTGGGCCGTATTTTTTAAAAACAGCCAAAATGACCTATCATTCTTGAAGAAAAGTTGCCCAAAATACTATTTCTGATGTTTTGACGCGCACATCTCCATAGCAAAAAATTTGGAAAAAATTGGACAATTTGCTGATTTTATTCGACTTTTACACAAAATCAGCAAGTAAGCCAGTGCATCAACGCTTTTTGAGGTTTTCCAAACAGACGATACGTAAAATTTATTAGTCGTAATGAAAAATTAAAAAAATTTTATTGCGTTCTGTGCAAAAAAATCGCACAAGAAACCATTTTCAGAAGCAGCAGACTCAAATATACGCTGTGTGAATACAAAACCAATTTTTCGGCATTCGATTATAAAATGCTGGTAAAATATTTTTCTACAAAATTTTGCACAATTATAGTCTTAGGCTCTGCGCAGTTGAACAATTTTTTAGTTTTCTAAAATAAAGCTTAGAAATTTTTTTATATGAATTTTATTGCTCAGAGTTCGACGTCGAAAACACATAATGACATTTTTTATCCAAACCCGACATAAATGTTAAAAACCAAAATAATGTTCAACTAGAAAAGCACATAAGCTACATTTTGGTATATAAAGTGTGACTATACGCAAAGTATAAGCAGAGTTATCGTTTGCCGAAAATTCACTCACGTTTGATGCTCTGGGAGTCACGTGACATGATCACGTGATTTGAAATTTTGCCTCCAGTGTTCTTTTGTGCCATACTACATATATGTATAGTAAAGCTTGACATTTGCCAACTTTTTTGCAAATTTTCGATGTAACCCCCGATTCCCGGAGCGCCCCCTTAAGGTGGTAGTGTCGCCAAAGCAGTTTTGCTCATAGGTTGCAAAAAGAGATCTTTTTGCTTTGAACTTCACTTCACGTACGTTCACTGAGAAACTAACTAGTCCAATGCTATACTGTGTTAAATAAGTACTGCCAGACAGTAGACTACCAATATCTACCAATATCTTGAAAAAATCACCGACTGTAAGCCAGACATCACACAATAAGAACATGAAAATTCAAAAAATTCAGCCAGATATCAGATTGGCCAGCTTGTGAAGCACACATAACGTGTCGACGCACGGTTTTTTGCCACAAATAAGAAAAAAGAAAAATGAAGGTTCGTTTTTCTTTTGATTTTAAAACAAGCGTCTAAATTTTTCACAATTTATCATTATTGCTGTGAGTACTTCACTGTTTACGCACTGTTTTACAGTTCAAATAGGTATTACTCCACAACCACTCTAGCAATTTGCACTAAATTTTGTGTGCATAAACTACAACATATGTTCTTTTAGTCTATGTAAACAAACTAAACAAATAAGTTGATAATTGTGACGAAAAAATCGAATATGAATAGGTTTTTAAAACGTCATTTTTCCGACTTTGCAACCTCACTGCAAACAGTATACTGCATCAATTTTGATGAAACTTTGCGAAAATACTTGCCTCAACATATATTTTCAAAATATATAAAGAACGATGTCGTATCTCTTTCTGAAAATGTTTTATAGTTACGCAAACTCGACTGCTTTCGCGTCACTACCCCCTTAATGCAACTTTCGGACATCCAAATTTTGTCTTCAACTTTTGTACCAGTTAACTCAGTTAACCAGTTAACTTCAACTTTTGTACCAGTTATAAATTATCAGCTAAGTGTCACACTATGTAAGTTAGTGAAAGGGGGGGGGCTGCGACCCTCTAAGGGGGGGGGGCTCAAATCGCTAAGGGGGGGGGGGGCTGCGGTACGGTCAGACTGAAGCGGGGGGGGGAAATTATTTTCTATTCTAATTCGCTTCCTACCCCATTTTTTAATAAAAATATGAAACCCCCTTCGTCAGCCATGCCCCCAATCTGATCTCTAGCCCCCAAGATAGCTGTCGCCCCGTTTAATAAAAATCTGAAGTGAAATTATTGGTGTTAAGGGGGCGCTCCGGGAATCGGGGGTTACATCAAAAATTGGCGAAAAAGTTGGCAAATGTCAAAGTTTACTATGCATATATGTAGCATGGCACAAAAGAACACTGGAGGCAAAATTTCAAATAACGTGATCATGTCACGTGACTCCCAGAGCACCAAACGTGAGTAAATTTTCGGCAAACGATAACTCTGCTTAAACTTTGCGTATAGTCACACTTTATATACCAAAATGTAGCTTATGTGCTTCTCTAGTTGAACATTATTTTGGTTTTTAACATTTATTACGGATTTGGATAAAAAATGTCATTATGTGTTTTCGAAGTCGAACTCTGAGCAATAAAATTCATATAAAAAAATTTCTAAGCTTTATCTTGAAAAACTAAAAAATTGTTCAACTGCGCAGAGCCTAAGGCTATAATTGTGCAAAATTTTGTAGAAAAATACCTTACCAGCATTTTATAATCGAGTGCCGAAAAATTGGTTTTGTATTCACACAGCCTATATTTGAGTCTGCTGCTTCTGAAAATGGTTTCTTGTGCGATTTTTTTGCACAGAACGCAATAGAATTGTTTTAATTTTTCATTGCGACTAATAAAATCTACGTATCGTTTGTTTGGAAAACCTCAAAAAGCGTTGATGCACTGGCTTACTTGCTGATTTTGTGTAAAAGTCGAATAAAATCAGTAAATTGTCCAATTTTTTCCAAATTTTTTGCTATGGAGATATGCGCGTCAAAACATCAGAAATAGTATTTTGAGCAACTTTTCTTCAAGAAAGATAGGTCATTTTGGCTGTTTTTAAAAAATACGGCCCAAATCCTTGATTCCCGGAGCGCCCCCTTAAGGTGGCGCTCCTGAAATGTGACTTTTCAAAAAACGGCAGTCTGGGGACAATTTTAGATACACAATAGCAAGCCGGTGTAAAAGCATGCCCAAACACAAAATATGAAGTTGATTGATACTAATTAGCATTCACTGTAGACCAAACGTGAGTGGATTTTCGGCTTTCGATTTCTCTTCATAGGTACATAGCTATTGCACAACCAATAGCTCATTTTGCTTGCCATAATGTGATCGAGCGGTCGCAAGATCTGATTTTTGACAAAAATGATTGATATTTTGAAAAACACAAAAATCACCATTTTCGAAAAACATAAATTTGACTAAATTTTTAAAATACTATCGATTTGCTCAAAATCAAATTTTGCGACCGCTCGAAGACGGCAAGGTGCATTTATGTGCCAAATTTTAACTTTTTTTGTTGAGCCAATTTTTTAAAATCGCATGCCGAAAATTTGCGTTTGTATTCACACGCACTATATTTCTGTCTCATGCAAAAAATATTGCGTTATTTCACAAAAAAGTTACACCAGACTCAATATAACACCGAAAATTTTAAAGTTTGTTCAACTAAAACGCAGCTGGTTGTGTTTTTCAGTCTTTCAAATTCATTACATACGTGTAAATGCATTGGCTTGTAAGGCGATTTCTGAAAAAAATCTATTTTTTTTGCTCAAAAAGCTCAAAAATTTTAAAAAAATTTTTCATGTGATACGGGCATCAAATTAAAGGAAATTCACTTCTGAACAACTTTTGTTCTTACGAGGCATGTTTATTTTTGCGCGTTTTTAAAATAGTGGCCAAAACCCACATTTCAGGAGCGCCACCTTAAGGTGGCACTCCTGAAATGTGGGTTTTGGCCATTATTTTGAAAACGCGCAAAAATAAACATGCATCGTAAGAACAAAAGTTGATCAGAAGTGAATTTCCTTCAATTTGATGTACATATCACATAAAAAATTTTTGAACATTTTTGAGCAAATTTCGTCAAGAAAAATAGATTTTCACGGAAATGCCTTCATAAGCCAGTGCATTTACACGTATGTAATGAATTTGAAAGGCTGAAAAACACTAGCAGTTGTGTTTTACTGAAACGTAATTAAAAATTTTTGGTGTTTTATTGAGTGTGGTATAATTTTTTTGTGAACTAACGCAATACTTTCTGCATGAGACAGAAATATGGTGCGTGTGAATACAAACGCAAATTTTCGGCTTGCGATTTTAAAAAATTGGCTCAACGAAAAAAGTTAAAATTTGGCACATAAATGCACCTTGTTATCTTCGAGCGGTCGCAAAAGTAAGCAGCAGCTACTTACTTGCGAAGAGAAATCGCAAGCCGAAATTCCACTCACGTTTGGTCTACAGTGAATGCTAATTTGTATCAATCAACTTCATTTTTTGTATTTAGGCATACTTTTACACCAGCTTAGCATTGTGTATCTAAAATTGGCCCCAAACTGCCGTTTTTTGAAAAGTCACATTTCAGGAGCGCCACCTTAAAACCCTTAGGGGTCGAATAAGTCGGAAAAACGGCATTTTTTCGACTAATGATCCGGAGTCCCCCTAAATCCCCCAAACCTAGGGGGGGGTCAAAATTGAACGCTCTTTCGAATAGGTTAGGTTAGAAGTTCGTAGGATGTAAGCTTTAGCTGGAAATCAAACTTTGTCCAAAAATTAAACTTTACATGAAATTTTTTGCGCAAAATTGGATTTAGTCAAAAATACTGAATCAAATGAAAACCTGCTGTAACCATTGAAAGAGCAACTTCTAAGCTACTAAATGCTGAAAAAATTTTGTAAATCGGTCCAGGCTTTGAAAAGTTACAGAACTTTTTCTGAAGCCACCAGGACCATACTGATCGAAGCGTTACATCACAAGTACGGTTCCGCAGAAATTCCGGGCTATAGCTGCAATTTTTTTTAAATATAAAGCTAGTTAGGTTTTTTTTAGTGTGGTAAAGTTATTTCTGATGCTTCTTAACAGGTTTTTTTCTTTAATTTAGGCCTCAGGCTTAGGCTTAGGCTTAGTGCTTAAGGTGGCGCTCCTGAAATGTGGGTTTTGGCCATTATTTTGAAAATGCGCAAAAATAACCATATATCGTAAAAACAAAAGTTGTTCAGAATTGAATTTCCTTTAATTTGATGTGCATATAACATGAAAAATTTTTTGAACATTTTTGATATTTTTTCAGCAAGAAAAATAGATTTTCACGGAAATAGCTTTACAAGCCAGTGTATTTACACGTATGTAATGATTTTGGAAGATTGAAAAACACTAGCAGCTGTGTTTTACTTGAACATACTTAAAAATTTTCCGTGTTTTATTGAGTTTGGTGCAGTTTGTTTGTAAAATAAGACAGTATTTTCCGCATGATGTTGAAAAGAAGTGCGTGTGAATACAAACGAAAATTTTCGGCTTGCGCTTTTAAAAAATTGGCTCAACGAGGAAAGTTAAACTTTGGCACATAAATGCACCTCGTTGTCTTCGAGCGGTCGCAAAATTTGATTTTGAGCAAATCGATAGTATTTGAGAAATTTAGTTAAATTTACGTTTTTCGAAAATCGTGATTTTAGTGTTTTTCAATATATCAATAATATTCATCAAAAATGACTTTTTGCGACCGCTCGATCACGTTGAGGCGAGCAAAATGAGCTATTGATTGTGCAGCAGCTACTTACTTGCGAAGAGAAATCGCAAGCCGAAATTCCACTCACGTTTGGTCTACAGTGAATGCTAATTTGTATCAATCAACTTTATTTTTTGTATTTAGGCATACTTTTACACCAGCGTGCCATTGTGTATCTAAAGTTGGCCCCAAACTGCCGTTTTTTGAAAAGTCACATTTCAGGAGCGCCACCTTAAGCTGAGGCTTAGTTCTTAGGCTTAGGCTTAGTAGGTGGGTCAGCAAAGGTTAGTCTTAGTTACTTGCATCAACTAAAAAGACCCTCGCTACTGTGGGATTATAAATAAAGCTGCACTTTTAAACCGAACTTGACTGTCAGGTCAGTGCCAGCTTGGTGCTGAGCATCACTGACGTTTTCAGATCGTATTTATGGCATTCGATTTCATTAGAAATCGCTACTTATGACGAATTATGCATATTTTTCTGGAAAAATGTAATAAATTTATTGTCTATGCAAAAAGAAACTAAAACTTTTGATATGTAAGCTCAATTTAACTATGCATATTTCGCCTCTTTTTTTAGTTTGCAAAATTAAAATTTTTAGTATAAATGAGCTAAATATGTTGCAAACAAAGCTGTATTAAGTACAGTATTATGTTTTACTTTATGACGATCAAACTTCAGGCTGATATTACGACTGTATTGGTCATAATTTTCGATGATTAGCCCCAGTATGTCGGAAAACGATGATTTTCGACAAAAATTGAATTTTTTCGAAAAGGTATCAATCAACGTTTTTTCGCTTGGAAAGTACTAAAAATGAACTCAGCGCATGCGAAAACCTATAAAAACGTGTTTTCACAGTAAAAAAAACATCAGTTTGAATTTTCCCCCCGCCTCAGTTGCACCGGGGGCTGCGGCCCACTCAGTTCCCCCCTAAATGCGCCACTGGTCTGGGGGCGCCAGCCCCCAGGAAAAAAAATGGGGAATTTTTGATTTTTGGGCCAAATTTGGTCAATTAGAGACGTATCGGAATTTTTTTCCGGTGAACCCGCAAAAACCAAAGAGGAGACCCTTGTTGAATTTTTCTTATGAGCACAGGAAAAAAATTTTTCAAAAAGTGACTGAAATGTGACGGAAATCTCAAAAAACCATTTCCTTCATATTTCGGTTTTATTTCCTCTTCATTTCCTCTTTATTTTGAACAATTTCTCACTTTCTGCAACATTCCGGACACATTTCTGCAATATTTCTGCTACTTTTCCTTCAATTTTCTGCAACATTTCCTTCAATTAGTGCAACTTTCCGCCACTTTTCGGCTGCTATTTTTTCTGTAATATTTCCTCCACTTTTCGATTCAATTTCTGCCTTGTTTCTGACATATTTCTATCATATTTTTGGTTATTTTTGGATTCATTTTTTCATTTTTTTCCAAAAGATATTTCTATTTTCGATAATGTCTCTACTAATATAGTTTAAACTGTTACCAGTACTGGTGGAATAGGTGGCACTCCGGGAATCAGGACGTAGTTTTATTGATAATATTTATAATGAAGCAACCATTTTACTCTTCGAAAGTTCGAATCGTTATTATGGCATGAAATAACAGCCGTGGCAAGATTTCAGATAACGTGATAATTATATTTCACTTTGAAAGTACCTCCGGATTCTAGGAGTGTCACGCCCTATTGTTCCAATACACCAGTTAGACTATATAAATTCGTAGAAAAATTAGCCCAAATAGATATATGTTTAGGAAAAAAATTGAAGTAATCCATTCAAACATAACCGAAAATATGTCAGAAATAAGGCAGAAATTGAATCGAAAAGTGGAGGAAATATTACAGAAAAAATAGCAGCCGAAAAGTGGCGGAAAGTTGCACTAATTGCAGGAAATGTTGCAGAAAATTGAAGGAAAAGTAGCAGAAATGTTGCAGAAATGTGTCCGAAATGTTGCAGAAAGTGAGAATTGTTCAAAATAAAGAGGAAATGAAGAGGAAATAAAACCGAAATATGTAGGAAAAGGTTTTTTGAGATTTCCGTCACATTTCAGTCACTTTTTGAAAAAATTTTTTCCTGTGTGAGTTGGTCAAAAAGGGGGGGTTCAGGCCAACCTCCCTGAACTCCCCCCCCCTGGGTACGCCCTTGCCCCCATCCGCCCCTGGGCTCGCCGTTGTGAATTCTTTCTTACTTTCTTTTTTTCTTGTGTGTAGTAAGCAATTGCATTACAATAGGCTGGACACAATGCATCCATATATACACATGCATGAACCTTAGCCCCCAGGAAATTTTTTGGATATTTGGGCTAAATTTGATGAATCGGGAACGTATCGGTAAATTTTTTGAGGGGGCCCTCTTTGCCAAAGGGGGGGGGGAGGGGGGCAGACCCAAAGGGGGGTCCCATCTGGATCCGCCACTGAGACGGGCAAGCCTTTTAGGCATTGCCAGATGCCTCGAAAGGAACAGAAGAATCACGGTATATATACAATGACATTTTTACGAATAATGACGTCGATGTCCGGGTTATTTCTACGAATATCCTATAGCTTCGCTTTCAGTGCCTTGTCAGCTTCTCGCTCGCGGTACGTCATGTCGTGGCGACAGTAGCAGGAGGCGATTTTAGATTGATTTTTAAACCCCTTCAAAAAGTCAATTTTTGCCTTGAAATTGTCAAATTTCACCTTTGTGATTCGGGCAAAATTTCTGTTTCCCTCCGCTGATTTCAAAATACCGTCCCGAAAAACGTCTATACATGCTTAGAATCGATTGGCAAAGCAGAGCAGATGTTAAAACCGGTCTGTTTGTTCGGATCGTTTCGTACACTGGAGGGTCAACCTCCGGTAAACCGACAATCACCACCTTCTGACGCTTGGATTCCTTTTCTAAAGCCTCAGGAACCTCGCCTTGAATGTCAATATTTTGTTGCATACCAGCGGGACAAATATAATTTGCCTGTTGTAGTTTCAAGTCATCTATTTGATACTGAAGTTGACCCATTTGCGATTCTAGCGCGCTTTTGAAACCATCAAAATCTCTGAACAAATCAAAAACCCTTTATTGGCCTTGCATCCAGGACAAAAATAAGCAATGTCACCCTTAGCTTCTTGGATTGCGGCAGGGTTTTTTTTAGTCTGAAAAGTTTAGGCCACTTGGCCTCAGGTCCGAAATTTTTTTAGGCCAATTGACAAAAAGCTTAGGCCAACTCATTTTTGCATTTTTGCAAAAATTATTTACAAAAATCAGCATAGTATATATATTGTACAGAGGTGTAGCCAAAAACTAATTTTGGAGGGAATCGACTTTTAGAATTTTAAAAGTGTTAAAATGCATTTAACAGCAATTTTAACACAAAAAATGACACATATTAGCAAAATTCGTTCAAAGACAATGCTATTTTTGTTACCAGAGCGGCATCTATTTTTGTTACAGGAGCCCTTTTTTGGAGCTCAAACCAACAGCTGACGGATTGGTGAAGATCCAGAAGATTTTTTATATTACGGACCCTGAATTTACAAGAAATTAAATTTTTTCGACCATAAAACAGCTACATACCAACTTGAAACTATATATACATTACAGTGGCGTACCCAGAAAAAATTGAGGGGAAATGAATTTTTACTTTTTTGCAACGGGTTAAAACGCACTTCTTAGTAATTTTAACACGCCTCACAAACGCAAGATTACTAAACCGCACAGTTGCACAGGTCTGGGGCCGGCACCCCCCAGAAAAAAATTGGCGACTTTTCCAATTTTTAGCCCAAATTTTGTCAACTAGAGACGTATCAGAAATATTTTCGGACAAAAATTGAAACAAAAGATGTCACATCAGACAGTCTATTACACAAGGAAATGTAGCATAATATACTCGTGTAGTCATGCAAATGCAGCATAACGTACTTATGTATACATGCATAGGCTTTGATGAAAGATAATAACAAGGTATAGTAAGCCACAGAGTCGCAGGGGTCTGGGGGCGGCAGCCCCCAGAAAAAAATTGGGGGAATTTTTTGATTTTCAGGCCAAATTTGGTCAATTGGAAACGTATCGGAAATTTTTTCTGCATCCGCAGCTGAAAAAGTTTAGGCCAGCTGGCCTCAATCGCTGAAAAAATTTAGGCCATGGCCTTAGCTATGGCCTAAAAAAAACCCAGGATTGCGGCGTACACAGCTTCCGAGATTTTGATGGTCGAGTCGGGGCAAATTTTGTGGCACCAGCTTTTGCATAGATCGCAGCTCACAGCTTTATCTGTAGTTTTCACCTTCTTTTTGCATTGTACACATGCATCGCTGGGAATGGAAGACGTAAATTCCGATCGCAATTTGCGCTGCTGTGACATCGTGTGGAATGAAAGCCTGAATCAGTTGGGTTAAAACCGCGACATCCCTACTAATAATGGCTTCAAAAAAATTTTTAAATGAAATTGATCGCTCGCTTCGGTGCAGGTTCGGCGGGGGGGGGGAAATTCAAACTCACATTTTTTCAATGTAAAAACACGTTTTTATAGGTTTTCGGACGCGCTGAGTTCATTTCTAGCCCTTTCCAAGCAAAAAAACGTGGATTTATTGCTTTTCGAAAAAAATCAAATTTTGTCGAAAATCATCATTTTTCGACATTCTGGGGCTAATTTTCGAAATTTTTCACCGATACAGTCGTAATATCAGTCTGAAGTTTGATTATCATAACGTATGTAACTTAGAATAAGATATTTAATTCAGCTTTGTTTCCAAAATATTCTGCTAATTTACACCAAAAAATGTTAGTTTTTCAAGCTATATAATAGGCGAAATATGCCTCGTTAAACTGAGTTCACATGACACATATAAATTATTGTTTCTTTTTGCATAGACAATAAATTAATTACATTTTCCGACAAAAAATAGCCATTTTTAGTTAAAAGGAGCAATTTTTAATACTGAAGAATACCATAATTACGAATTCAAAACGTCACTGCTGCTCAGCATCACGCTGGCGCTGACAGCCAATTTCGGTTCAAAAGGGCAGCTTTATTTATGATTCCACAGTAGCAAGTATCCTTTTATTTAATGCAAGCAACTAACACTAAGCCTTTCCTAGCCCACCTACTAAGCCTGAGCCTAAGCACTAAGCCTAAGCCTAAGCCTGAGCCTAAGCACTAAGCCTCAGCCTAAGCACTAAGCACTAAGCCTAAGCCTAAGAATGAGGCCCAAATTCAAGAAAAAAAACTGCTAAGAAGCATCAGGAATACCTTTACCGCACTAAAAATCACCAACTAGCTTCATATTTTGAAAAAAATTGCAGCTATAGCCCGGAATTTGTACTAAACCTTACTTGCGCTGTAACGCTTCAATCAGCCTGTTCCTGGTAGCTTCAGAAAAAGTTTTGTAACTTTTCAAAGCATGAACCGATTTGCACAATTTTTTCAGCATTTAGTAGCTTAGATGTTACTCTTTGAATGGTAGCAGCAGGTTTTTATTTGATTCAGTATTTTTGCCTAAATCCATTTTTGCGCGAAAAATTTCATGTAAAGTTTAATTTTTGGACAAAGTTTGATTTCCAGCTAAAGCTTACATCCTACAAACTTCTAACCTAGCCTATTCAAAAGAGGGTTCAATTTTGACCCCCCCTAGGTTTGGGGGGATACAGGGGACTCCGGATCATTAGTCAAAAAATGCCTGTTTTCCGACTTATTCCACCCCTAAGGGTTTTAACACCAATAATGTCACTCTAGATTTTTATTAAAAGGGGCGACAGCTATTGTAGGGGCTAGAGATCAGATTGGGGGCTTGGCTGACGATGGGGGTTCTATATTTTTATTAAAAGATGGGGTAGGAAGCGATTTATGGGCAAAAATAATTCCCCCCCCCCGCCGAACCTTGACCGCTCGCTTCAGGCCAAAATAGTTCCTATTTTTAAGCGCAAAGGTGATAACGCCGAAGCGCGTATATAATTACCGGCCCATAAGTTTGACAGCTGCAGCAAGTAAGGTCTTAGAGCATATTATTAAGCAAGAGATTATTACGTATATTCGACGTCACAACTTAATCAGTCCAGCTCAGCATGAATTTTTGGCCCGCAGATCCACTGTTTCTAATGTCATGAGTTGCCTAGACACTTGGATCGACGCTTGTTCTCAAGGAAAGTGTATCCATGCTGTTTTTATAGATTTTGCAAAAGCCTTAGACACAGTCTCACATCCTAAGTTGCTATATAAGTTGTTTCAGTATGGTATTAATGTAAAACTTTTAACATGGTTGCAAGCTTTTCTTTCGAATAGAACACAGTACGTAGTAGTCGATCAGTATAAGTCTCGTATAGAAAACGTTATTAGTGGTGTGCCTCAGGGAACTGTATAGTCAGAGGGGGTAAAAAAATACGATCGAAAACATGGGGTAAAAAATATACACCCCCCTCCAAGAAAAACCTCAACAGGTATATGCATGTTGAATACATACAAAGGAAGCACTTCTAGTTCTACATTACTTAAACGTATTACCTAGTCATGATCTGTCGTTAGCTTATAATACGAAGCTGACGAAATCATGCACCCAAAATACGGCTCATTTTACAAGCAAAATTTTCACAAGCTTCTCTTGTCGCGTGGTCTAACTGTTTTCCGACACTAGCTGCGCATATGGCATAGTCAACTACCCTTCTTGCAAATTGTGAATGGTTCTTCTCTATTGGTACTGGTTGGCGCCTACGGGAGCCATATTTTTTTACCCCCCATTTTTGGTCGATTTGTGGGGGAAAAATACGGATATTTTTTGCCTTCATGTTGTGTTTTTAAACCAAAACAACTTCATTTGCTTAAAAAAGTAAGCACAGGAAAGTGCTACGGCCTCCAAGTGTACTACGACCACCGACTGCTAACAGAGCGGTTCCAGCTACACTAGGGTGTTCAAATTATGAGCTCAGCTACATAAATACACATACATACGCACATATGCCCAAGTTCCGAAACTGATGATAATATTGGTTATTCACTCCTTAAAATACAAAATCTGGGAACAATATGTTGTACAACACTATTTGAATATTGACAGCAATGAAGGGAAATTTAACTAATTTAAGACTACATTTAACTATGCAAAAACAATCAAGCAGGTCGTCACCACAAATTTTAGCGTTCCGCGGTAGAATTTTTACGTCAAATGATTCAGTTTACCGCAAAAAAATAATACGTAAACGGAAAAAAGTTTCAAAAAGAGTGTAGTGTAAAAAGTAGTTGTGGTGTTCTTGGGGCTTTAATTTCAGTGGCCTTTTCTTTTATGTGCGAGTTTAATTAAAAAAATGAGTAAGTTCGAGTTGAGTTTCATAACGGTTGAAGCATTTTGGTCTGCGTTCCTGGGATGGTCAGAATCGACCCGTATTTTTTTTCCCCGCGACCGTATTTTTTTCCCCCAAAATGGGGGTAAAAAATACGTTTATTTTTCGATTTACATAAAATTAGTAATGCAGAGAGAAAAGTTTAATATGTGGTTTTGTAGAGCAACTCCGCGAGGTATTGTCGAAAAAAGTTTGCCCGAGAAACTTAATTCAGGAAAGCAAAAAAACCTTGTACTCATATTTTGTATTTTTTACCCCATCTGACTATACTGGGTCCCGTATTATTCTTAATTTACGTAAATGACATTGTAGACTGCGTCAAAAATTGCAACATTAAGTTGTATAGCAGGCGGGGAAAAAAACCCGCATTTTCATATTTCGTCATGTAGCTCATAGACTATGCGTTTTCACAGGAAACCAAAAAAATCAGTCGTAGGCCTAATCTTGCTCTAAACGCTGGGACCGGTTTCATTTCGCTATCTTTTACCGTTTTTTGGCGGGAAGCCAAAAACTTGCCAAAGAAAAAAAACCCATTTGGGGGAAAAACCAGGGTTGGCAGTCTCGGTCTCGGTCTCGGTCTCGTAAAAAACCCGAGACTAGGCTGGTCTCGGTCTCGGTCTCGGTAGGAAAACCGAGACCTGCCATAGGGTGGTCTCGGTATTTCAGATGAGACTTAAAGTTTTCAAAACTTACTAAAGTTACGAAGATTTTTTTTGATAATGTTGAGTTTCTCGCAACTTCGCAAGTCATAAACTCATACCTCATAACCTAAGGGTCATTTTTTTTGTAATTTAATTACAAACTTTTCATAATTCAAAGTATCTCAAAAAATTTTGAAATTGAAACTTGAAAAAAAGGTCCCCCAAGGGCTGGTCTCGGTCTCGTAGGTCTCGTTTGGGTGGTCTCGGTAGCCTGGTCTCAGTCTCGGTTTCGGTTGCAAACCCGAGACTTGCCAACTCTGGAAAAAACCCATGTGGGGGAAAAAACCCACCCCATAAATCACCCGAAAAGTGTGTTAGCGATAGTTTTTCAACGCTATGGCACGTATTAGGAGTAGTAGAGGCCCCTGATACCAAAACTATACGCAGATTTGCTATGGGGCCCCAGGGACACTAGTTTGAAAACAGCCCTTCGCAGCCCAGTATAAAATTTTGAATTTTCAGATTTGAAAACAAAACACCTTAATTTCGCCTGAAAACGTTGAAAACAACTAAAAAGTTGCGATAACGCTTCAAATGCATGCAAAATTTGGACTTTATGGCTACTTTTAACGCCATCGACCCTCTGTGGGGGGTACCGTGAGTGGGTGTGACTGGTCGTGACGGGCATATTTTGCTTTCATTTAGTTATTTGGCGTTTAAACAAGAGAAATTAATATTTTAAAATCAAAAACATACAAAAAACTGGCAATAGTACCCTGGGTTTTTTCCGCTGGCAAATTTTCGCAATTTTGCGAAAAGCTTGAAATTTTTTTCGCAAAATCAAATTTTTTTTCGCAGACTTACTTTTGATACTTAATGCAGTAGATTTTACATTTAAATGTTAATTAAACATTATTACGCCTAGCCTATACAGGATTGACTGACGCAATTTTTACCCGCTTTGGCCAAAAACCAACGATTTTGACATCTTTATTTAAATTTATGGAGCCGTGATGAGAATTTTGTGTAATTTTTCACAATTTTCACAATCGATGTTCAGCCGTAAAGAAATTTCAGAAGACCCCGCCAATGACCAAATAGGCCTGAAAATACTATCATTTTGAAACGTTTCTTTTCTTAATTATGTCACCTCCGACCGCTATTATACTGTCTATTATATAGTGTTACATGCAGTCGTGCAGTGTGATGATACAAATGTGTCCCATTTACAGTCACTGGGAACATCAAGTCACAAAGATGCACGAGTCCGGGCCCTAGGGGATCAGAAAAAGTAGGAGAAATTTTCAATTTTTAGGCCAGATTTGGTCAATTGGGGACGTATTGGAAATGTTTTCCGACTAAACCACAAAAATCAGCGCATAGACCATACGAGTTCACTTCCACTGTGTCAAAATTTTTTCGTAATTTTGCGAAAAGGTTTGAAATTTTTTCGCAATCATGAAATTTTTTTCGCATTTGCGAACGTTTTTGCGCAAAAAACCCAGATAGTACCAGAAAATACTACTTTCCACGGTGAAAGGAAATTCCACCCCGGAAATTCCACCCCAAAAGGACCTCAAAATGACAAAGTCCGACTGTTAGGCCAGTATTTCAGAATTCGATCGAGAAAGTGTCAGTTTGCGCATTTGTGCTAATAATAAACGTCTTTTTGCACTACCATGAGTCTTTTGGAGTAGCTATTTACTAGGTTTTTCGACATCACCAGACCATTTTCAAACAGTGGGTTTTTCCCCCACATGGGGTTTTTTTACCCCGTCTAGTTTCGGTCGGTCATGCCCCCCCTTGTACGAAAGAAGGCGGGATCTGCCACTGCGGTCATGAATAGAGGAAGGGTAGTCCTCTGTAAAAGTGTTTTTACATTTGAGCTCGCATCTCTTAGTGCTGAGAAATGAGACTTCAAATTTCACCTCCCTTGGAGCCATGTCGGGTCAAAAATGGGGGGGGGGTCCAATTTTTGACTCATAAAAAATACCAGCGAGACCCCTTTTGGATACCGCTTACATACGTTTGCCTACAGGGACTGTACTATACGCTGGCAAATTTTTAGACCTGTACCACGTACCCAAGTTCCGGAACTGGGGTGGGTTTTTTTCCCCAAAAAAATGGGGTGGGTTTTTTTCCCCGCCTGCTATACGCAGATGATGTTAAAATCATTCACTCGCTGCCAAATGATGCTGCGTTTTCACCCATGCTCCAGACAGATCTGAGCAGTATCTATGACTGGTCTAACACATGGCAGTTGTCTGTTGCAACTGAAAAGTGTTCTGTTTTTGTGGTCGGCAGGTCTACGGGTACACCTCAGTACTGTCTGGGTAACAAAGTTTTGGACATGTCAAATACAGTGAATGATTTGGGCATTTTGCTGTCCTCAAATATGAAGTTCTCCGATCACTGTCAGTTGATATCAAAAAGGCTCTGCGTATGTCAGCAAACGTTTTTCGCTGTTTTAAAACTCGTGATACTACATTTCTCCTAAAAATGTTTACTACGTATGTAAGACCCATTGTTGAATACGGCACCCCAATATGGTCTCCGTATTTATTAAAAGATATTGATCTTGTGGAAAAAGTTCAGCGTTCTTTTACGAAACGTATTCCAGAGGTTCGGAACCTTACGTATCCTGATAGACTCACGGCTCTCAATTTACAAGGTTTAGAATATAGGCGTCTCGTTGCGGATCTGATGTTGGGTTTTAAAATTATAAAAGACTGCGTTGATATAGATTTTGATAGTAGATGCCGGTCTAAGATGCCATTGTTTAAAACTCAGAATATATATATACCTCGTACTAGCTCAGAATTAATAGCCAACTCCTTTCGATACAGGCTTCCGAAATTGTGGAATTTCTTACCTGAAAATTGTATTACGAAACCAAATGCACTCAGCTTTTCGAATGCTATCACAAATTTAGACTTGAACTGTTTCGTGAAGGGGCGGGGGGTTAGGTGACCACCCTGGTCCTCTCCTGCCTTTCCAGTTTATTTCTCCAGTTTGTTTCTTTTCTTGTATATATTTCTTTGTGTTTGCTAATTGTTATATTATCTTTATTTGTTTATGCTACTAATATATAGGAACGCCGGCTAAATTTAACAGGTTTTGTAAAGCCGACGATGTTGAGAAATAAACCACATTCTTCTTCTTCTACCCCTCCCCCCCGGTCGTCGCCCGAGGTAGGACCCCCCATTGAAAATTTCTGGATCCGCGCCTGGGTTCGTTTTGTGTTTGTATTCAGTTTTGTTTCTGGTGTTTCAGGGATCAGACGAAAGCTTGCAGGCTGATGATTTTAATTACTTTATCAGATTTGACAGTTGCGCGTTGAACTACTGAACTATGTCTTGTTCAACTCATTCCGATATGGAGTTCAGAGAGTTGCTATCAGAGGTCAGTTCGCAGTATCATAGCCAGGAGCAGTACAATGTATTTCAAGAACGGTCCGATCACATATGTACACGAAAGTATTTCGGATCTCCGGTTATTGCAGATAACTGGCAGGGTGGGGGGAAGTGTAAACTATAAGTATATTGATGTGGAAAAATCGCCGGTTGGGGTCTTTTGACTCAATGGCTCCAAATGTAGAAATCGCGGAAAATTTCGTGACGACTGACGGGGGAGCTATCTCTTTGAGTGTGCCACTTGAATTAAAATGACTTCATGTGGGATGGAATTTTGCATATATAACACTAACAGTGGTGTAGAAAGTTGGGGCCGTCTAGTCAGAACTCGTGCTAAAAGTTAAAACTTTATATATTAGACGAGACAAGGGGAACTTGGAATGTGTCCCTGGCCCCGTTGCACAAAATTTTATCAATTAAGGTATTAGTTACGTTTTCGACAGTTTTTATAACTTGCCATAACTTTTGATTGACTCAATGAAATTAGTAGCCGTTTTTTTCACGTTAAAGAACTTGACTAAAACTACACCTATGCACATTATTTATATAGTTTAAATCTGAAAACTAAAAAATGATTGTTTCAAGCTATTTTAGCAAGCATTTATCTCATAATAGTTTATAGTTTTCTAAATTAATATGCGTACTATTATTATTGATTGAAATTAATCGTAAGTTGTCAAGTTTTAGTCCTGCAAAACTGTCGAAAACGTTACTACCACTTTAATAGTTATCAGTTATTAGTAATTTTTAACAGTTATCAGCATAGCTTTGCACTTTATCACTAATTTACTGGTAAAAGTGAATTTCTAACAGTTATCAGGGAGGCGTTGCACGTTGCATTTTTAGCTATTTTTTAGCTTTTTGCTTGTTTTTAAAGCCTTCTACGGCGATCTGGGGCAAGTTTTGGGCACATTTGTTCAGCACCAAGGTGGGTGGCTTGTCCCGACGGGTCAACTGTGAGGAGGAGCTTGTCCTGAAATGTTAAATATGGGGGGAGGGGCTGCCCCCCCAGAGCCCCCATGTACATGTGTGGCTGTGATTGTTCTAGATGAGCAGCCTGCGGCGTAAGCTGGAGAACAAGACAGAGGCCCTGCTGCTGGTGAGCGAGGAATTAAGCAAGTGCCAGCAGGAGAGGGACAGTCTGCGCACCAGCCTGGACGATTGGCAGCTAAGATGCGAAGGGCTCCAGTGCGCCCTCGACAACCACAAACAGGCAAGCCCCTGTTTTGTGTAATTTTTTGAAATTGGAAAAAATAAAGAAAGTTTTGGTGTAAAGTTTCAACTGCTAAGTTTTTTTGGTGGGATTTATGAAAAAGCAAATAATCCTTGTTTCTACCCAAGTAGCTATATATATACCCGACAAGAGCATTTCACCTTACTACTGACAACAGCTACACCAAAATGGCGTTTTCTTCCCGGCTGTTTCCCCAGCTCGATTAAGGCAGTCTGAGGTCTCTTATATATTTTATTCTCAATAATTGCTTCTGCTATATAGGATCCCCTTGTCCTGATATTGAAATATTAGTCTTTGACAGTGGTACCAATTTTTTAGGAAAGACATCGGACCGTATCCACAAATGAAGAGCAAATACAGGTTTGTATTTTAATATAATTTTAATTTTTATTCTTGCTATATACAACCCAGCAATATTTTTGAATTTTTTTATAATTTTGTATTTATCCGTGTAAATGTCAGTATTATTGCTGTCACACACACACGCGCACAAACACACACACACACACACGTTGTTCTTGTTAAGCTTTACTATTATATACATTTCAGCGCTTGATGAAGCTAGTGCAATCACTGAAGACTGAAAATTTAGAACTGAATCGTTCAGCAGACGGTTACAAGATAAAATTGGCCGAAACTGAAGGAGATATAAAGGTAAATCTAGTTTGTAGTTCGTGTGAAGATTATATTTGTATTTGTCCCATTAATTATAAATTGTTTAATATACATAAATTGGTATTTGTATATATATATATATAATATATATATATATAGGGTTGTTAATTTACATGTAAAAAAGTCCGGACTTTTTTACACCTACTTTTTTACACTGTAAAAAAGTGTAAAAAAGTGTTAAAAAGTGTAAAAAACTGTAAAAAAGTGTAAAAAAGTATTTTATCGCCTAGAATGGTGTTTAAACGTTTTGTAAACTGTTTGAGACCAGCTTTATAAAATTTGTGACCGCCGATCGGTAACATGTTTCAATCATCTGTCGCTTGCTTATGTATATATTGTAGATAAGTTGTTTCTGTTATATAAAATCAGAAAGAAGGAGGAGTCCCATCTGGGGAAACGCACCTCTTTATTTTGCCCTTAAATTGAGCCAGTAGCTATCTTTTAACGCTAGACAGAAGCGTGTCTACAAAGAACAGAAGCGTGTCTACAAAGAAGTATCTATATACAGACGCGTGAAGGACCCAAAGTTTTTGAACTGTTCCCTATTGCGGAACAACCGTATTTCTGCGGTCAGCAGTAGTCACAAAATCTGACCCATATGTTGGTTTCATTCCAAACAAGTTCCATTGTTGGTTTGTTTTCAAAAATGTTGGTTTTCTGTCGGTTTCGTTACACGCCACACGGCCGTCGGAAAGTACGCCGCACGACCACATCAAAAATGATGTCGAAATTTTGAATAATGCAATTCAAACACCGCGTGGATACCGGTTGCACAGATATATTTACCCACACACTAGACTGTATATAATACGCTGGAAATTTTTTACATGTGTACCATTGTACCAATAATTCAACTTTCACGAATGGGAGTGGGTCGTACCTTGGGTCGTTAAAATTATATACATAAAGCAAATCATACGCTAAAAGTTCCTGAAGTGTTATAGCCAACATGATAAGTTTCAGGAAACATTTTTGTATAAGGGTTTTTATAAGAAAAATTTTGGTTACTTCAAACTTGAGTAAATTTTGATAAATGCGAGACTTGAAATTTTTTTCCGGCCATTTTTTTCAAATTTTTTTTCAGAAAATTGGCAAAATTAGTAAAATATTTGTAAAAAAAGTGCGAAAAGTAGGTGTAAAAAAGTGTTAAAAAGTGTAAAAAAGTAGGTGTAAAAAAAGTGTTAAAAACTGTAAAAAAGTAGGTGTAAAAAAGTGTAAAAAAGTTGTAAAAAAGTCCGAAATTTTGCTACTGTAAAAAAGTGTAAAAAACGTTTTTTACTTTTTTACTTTTTTACACTTTCGCAACCCTATATATATATATATATATATATATATATATATATATATATATATATATATATATATATATATATATATATATATATATATATATATATATATATATATATATATATATATATATATATATATATATATATATATATATATATATATATATATATATATATATATATATATACAAATATATAGTTCTTCAGAAAATACTTCTATAACTACGAAGTTCTTCAGATATATATAATAATTTAACGTATAAATATACATATGTAGAGTAATGTTGTTGGTAAAAGCCGGCTTGGTGGCGAAAATGGACGTCAAAAAACGGGCCCTACACAGGAATCTGAATTTCCAGATTTGCTGGTTTTCTGTACTTTCAAGTTTCATCCTTTTGTCGACGTCATTGTGCAGCTATCGATATGAAAACTGATGAATTTTTATTGAATTTTCGCACAATTTGCAGTTTACCACCAAAAGTAGCAAACATTTAGGGTACCCCGCTCCCGTGGTCAAGGGTCCCCACAAAGGTCCCCCCTTTGGTTTTTATCGCCCGGCTGAAAAAAATTCTGATATATAGATCTCCAATTGACCAAATTTGGCCTAAAATTCAAAAATTCTCATTTTCTCCTGGGGGCTGCCGTCCCCAGACCCCTGCAACTTTGTGGCTTACCATTCGTTGATATTATCTTTTATCAAACCCAATGCATGTCTGCAAGAGTAACATTCTGCTGAACTTACTTGTGTAATATACTGTCTGATATGATGTTCCTATCTTTTGTTTTACTTTTCTTGTCGGAAAATATTTCTGATACGTCTCCAATTGACTAAATTCTGCCTAAAAATTTCAAAAATCTCCATTTTTTTCCTGGGGCTGCCGCCCCCAGACCTCTGCTATCTGTGGCTTAATTCTCTTCGCGTTTTCACCACTGGCGGCCCGAAACCCTCGGCTGTTTCTGAACTTAGGAAGGAGCTTCCCCCATCCTCTCCAACTGCATGAGTATCAAATAAAAGCTCTAATCCTTCCTTGCTTCTTGACTTGAGTCAAAATTTGTCACTTAAAAAAAGTTGTGCCCCAAAGCCAAAACATTGATTCCCGGAGCAAACCCAAAATTAACCATTGCCGGCTGGCTCGGCTCGGCTCGGATATTAGTAGCGGTCTAACCCTAATATATATATATATATATATATATATATATATTAGTGGCGGATCCAGGAATTTTTTTCGGGGGGGGGGGGGGGGGCCGCCACCCCCCCCCCACTCGGCCATTACAAATACAATACAAATTTTCTGGTGCGTGGGTCTGTGGGCGGCAGCCCCCAGAAGCTGAGCACCTTTTCTGTTTTTGACCCCGGGATATCTTCTAAAATCTGTAACTTTTATCAAAACACACAGTTGCGGGGGTCTGGGGGCGGCAGCCCCCAGAAGCTGGGCAACTTTTTTGTTTTTGACCATGCGATATCCTCGAAAATCTGTAACTTTTATCAAAACACACAGTTGCGGGTGTCTGGGGGCTGCAGCCCCCAGAAGCTGGGAAACTTTTCTGTTTTTGACCCCGCGATATCCTCGAAAATCTGTAACTTTTATCAAAACACACAGTTGCGGGGGTCTGGGGGCGGCAGCCCCCAGAAGCTGGGCAACTTTTTTGTTTTTGACCATGCGATATCCTCGAAAATCTGTAACTTTTATCAAAACACACAGTTGCGGGGGTCTGGGGGCTGCAGCCCCCAGAAGCTGGGCAACTTTTCTGTTTTTGACCCCTGGATATCCACAAAAATCTGCACCTATTTTCAAACTCTATATACTAAAGTAGAGAGACGTTACTGTTTTTGAGGGTATTGCTATGGACAGAATTTTTTCAAAACTGCTCCGTTCACTATGCCGCAATTAGCAAAACGATAGATTACAATGCAAAAAAGTGAGTTAGTCGTATCAGAAATTGTTTCCAACCTGGCAATTAAAACAAATGGGGAACGTCACATCAGTGTATTAGACCAGCAGGGGCACCATACATTATGGTATACAAATTTGGTGAGCAAAATTTCCAAATCCTTAGCATTTGCCCCGTATTTTGCCCAAAAAACCTTGCGATCAGAGTATCATACAGTGTATTACACGAGTAAATGCAACACAATGTACTCTTGTAGACATGCATAGGCTTTGATGATAGATGATAACAAGGACCAGAAAATTGCGGGGGTCTGGGGGCGGCAGCCCCCAGCAAAAAAATTGGAGAAATTTTTGATTTTTAGAGCAAATTTGGTCAATTGGAGACGTATCGGAAATTTTTTCGGTCGGGCAATAAAAACCAAAGGGGGGACCCTTGTGTAAAATTTCAGTCTGAAAAAATTTCGGGGGGGGGGGGGGGGGGGGGGCCCCCCGCCCCCCCCCCCCCCCGCCCCTGGAGATCCGCGATATATATATATATATATATATATATATATATATATATATATATATATATATATATATATATATATATATATATATATATATATATATATATATATATATATATATATATATATATACTGTGTGCCAAATTTTTTAGTGTGCAAAATTTTATTTTTTTGTGCAAAAAGTACATGCGTTTTTTTGTCCATTTAATGGCTACTATGCACAAATTAATGGTACGTATATACGTTTATATTGTATATGAAATCGTAGAATTGGCAGATTCAGGTTTTTTTCCGGGTGTAGCAATCCTTTACTCCGTGAACCATTTTAATTTACAAAAGCAGATGCGGTAGGTCTGCGGTGGTTTGGGGGCGGCAACCCGCCAGGAAATTTTTTCAATTTTTAGTTTAAAACGGTGCATTTTGAGCTTATCACAGCCCTGTCGGGAACACACAAACACCAAAATGGCGCCCCTTGTGTATAAGTTTGAAAACGGGCACGTTCCGCTTATACATTATTGTTCATAAAAAAGTTCCCTGTTCATCGGCGTCCGACGAGCTTCATCCGTCGCGAAAAGTGACCAAGGTTGGCCGGAAAGTGACAACAAAATTTTTCAAAAAGTGCTCCAAAACACATTTCAATGTAAAAAAGTGAAAAATTGAAAATTTGTTCGTCACTTTCCGGCCACCGTTCGTCACTTTTCGCGAAGCATGCAGCTCGTCGTAGGCCGACGAAAAGGGAGCTTTTTTACGCGCAGTGCTGTATGTATACATGCCACATTTTGCTATAATGGAAGCCAATGTAGGATTTCAGGAGGATGTGAAGTAGGGATGGAAGTCTCGGTCTCGGTCAAAACCCGAGACTAGCCCAGTCTCGGTCTCGGTCT
This sequence comes from Trissonchulus sp. WLG1_4, assembly GCA_030248245.1. Lineage (NCBI taxonomy): Eukaryota > Metazoa > Nematoda > Enoplea > Enoplida > Ironidae > Trissonchulus > Trissonchulus sp. WLG1_4. The sequence goes on from JASANF010016192.1 coordinate 24,602, forward strand.
CGGTAGTCGAAAAGTCTCGGTTTGTACCCGGTCTCGGTTTTTCAAATCTGTGAAAAATTTTCCTGTGGTCCCCCCTTTGGTTTATATTTTTGGCAGGAAATTTTTTTCGGAAGTGTTCATTTCACCAAAATTTCACACCAAACAGTGAGATTCTGTTATTTTTTTCGAAAAAATTTTGCCGTGGTTGTTTAGTTTATCAGTAAACACAGTGCACACACAAATGTATATATGTTTGTGATTAGGTTTCTTACTTATTTCATACGATCTATCAAGTCTGTCTGTCTATTATTATATTTATTTTTAAGTATTAGTGTTTGGCTGGTCAACTTTTTTATGCCAATCGGTGGCTTTACATACTTAAATTGAATTTCAACTAGTATTTTAGCAAAAATCAAAAGCAAAAATCTGTGAAAGTTCAACTAAACGCACTACTCAGAACCATGCGGTGACACATGTAGTTCGGTGGATGAGAAGGGAAGACTCCACTCCCAACTAAAATATATATAGTCCCAGCCCCAGGGGATTGAGGGGGGGCTCACTCAAAGAGGGGTCACGCCACGCCGGAGGCAAACAATGAAAGAGCGTCACGGCGCAGGTCTAATTTTTGAGTCAAACCCTTTCTATCTTGGGTGTTTTTTAGCAGATCATAGATACTTCCAATACAATCGGAGCTATTTTTAAATAAATTTGAACCAAACAGTGTCAAAATTTGCTATTTTCTGGCATACACAAGGACTAATTGCGTCTGTTTTGGAACAGAGGTCAAAATTCCACAATATTCAAGAAGACATGGTCCCACAGTCCCACACAAACGGGAAAAATAACCAGCAATGTGACCAAAATTGTGATGTAGCTGTCAGTTATATATATATATAAAACAATAAAAGGTGTCTGACCATGGTTTTGTAATTTTACCTAAAAATTTGTAAAGTCATCAAATCAATAGGTAAAAAATGGCAAAAAACGACCCAGTCTCGGTTTTGGCGGTCTCAGAATTTGGTCTCGGTCTCGGTAGTCTCGGTTTCGTGGTCTCGGTCTCGGTCTCGGAAAAAAACCGAGACTTCCATCCCTAATGTGAAGGTTTTCTGCGAAAAAATTTTTTGTTGGGAAATGGCATTTCGATTTTTGGAAATGAATTATAATTGCACCTTTTAGTGCAACTTTTAAGCCACAAACGACTCATATTTGCAGTGGCGTACACATAAAAAATCGGGGACTTTTCCATTTTTTGTAATGGATTAAAATGCACGTTTTTGCAATTCTATCTAACACAAAAATTTAAATTGCAAATATATACAAGACCACTAAGTCATAAAGTAGGTAACAGGAGTTTCAAAAAAAGTGGAGATTATTTTAATTTGAACAAGACGTATCGAAAATTTTTCCGACAGGGGAATAAGAGTCTAAGCGTCTCATCAGACACATGTACACGTGTAGAGGCTTGGACAAACGACAATAACAAGAGAGAGAAAGCCAGTAAGTTGCAGGGGTCTGGGGGCAGCAGCCGCAGCCCCCAGGAAAAATTTTTCGATTTTCCATTCAAAACTGTGCATTCTGAGCTTATCACCGGCCCGTCGGGCACTGTGCATTATTGTGCAAAATTTTAATTTTTGTGTGCAAAATTTTAAAGAAGTGTGCATTTGCACAGGGTTTTGCACAATACACGGTTTTGCATAGACTTACAGAATCAAATTCTTCAGCGCAGAGATGACAATGAGTATCAATCATGGCAGATGAATAGACGTTCTATTTTCGACTAAAACACCGAAAAACAATATGTTCTAGAACAATAGACGTTCTATTTTCGACTAAACCACCGAAAAGCAATATGTTCTAGAACAATAGACGTTCTATTTTCGACTAAACCACCATATATATCAGGGGCGGTCCCAGGGGGGGGGGCGGCCGCCCTTCCGAAATTTTTCCCGACTGAAATTTTACACAAGGGTCCCCCTTTGGTTTTTATTGTCCGGCCGGAAAATTTTTCTGATGCGTCCCCAATTGACCAAATTTGGCCTAAAAATCAAAAATTTCCCCCGATTTTTTTCTGGGGGCTGCCGCCCCCAGACCCCTGCAACTCTATGGCTTACTATTCCTTCGTATTATCTTTCATCAAAGCCTATACATGTATACATGAGTACATTATGCTGCATTTGCATGTCTACACGAGTATATTATGCTGCTTTTAGTTGTGTAATACACTGTCTGATGTGACATTCCCATCATGTGTTGTATTTTCCTCTCGGAAAAAATTTCTGATACGTCTCCAATTGACCAAATTCGGCCTAAAAATTAAAAATTCTCTATTTTTTCTGGGTACACCACTGGTTTTTACTACAAACAGACTCAATTCATTGCCCTTGATATGGCTGCAGCTATAACAAGATAGCGTAAAGCTAAAAAACGTTATTATAAAAAGTGAAAAAATTTCTTCAGACCTCCGCCCCCCCCCCGAAATCGAAGTCTGGGACCGCCAGTGATATATATATAACACTGGTTACTGCGTCGTAGCAGCACTGGAAATTAATTTGGCAGACACAATAGAATAATATCTTTAATTAATCAGAAATAGTAGTCTTTAATTCAGCAAAATCCGGGTACAATATAGAAATTTGAATAACAGGCTAAAATAGGCGCAATCACTGAGGGCGGCTTTCAGCCAACAGCCCTGTACCAAAAAGTAACCTGAAGTTCTAGTTCTTTGTGTTTTTATATCTTTCTCTAAGCCCAACCCTCCATTTTGATAGGGTAAAATTTTAGCCAATGAGAAACGGCATATTGTAGAAGGTAACTTCAAAGGGCTGAGCATTAAGTACATAATTACTGAGTAAATTTATGGGGTCACTACAGATAAGCCTGAATTTTTAGGGTGTACTTAAATATAAGGATTCTGTTATTTCACTTAGCGATTAATCATTTAGACTTCAAAGAAATACAACGCTACATCTACCCCCTTTTCGCAAGAGTATTGCTCCGCAATACTAAGTCGACATTCAATATTAATAAATAAGTCTGAAGACGCTTAGGTAGATGATACAACTAGAAGTAAAATGCAGATTAGCAGCTTTTCAGTCATCGTTACAAAAATATTTCAGCAATCAGCCGTACAACTCTTCAGAGCTCAGCCTTTCCACTTTGAGGCAAACAAGGGCTTTCAGCCCACTATCTTATACAAGGGCAAGCAGCCCATTAGCTCACAAGGACAAACAGCCCACTAGCTTATGCAAGGGCAAACAGCCCACCACAGTTTTGTTCATAACAGTCAGCATTTAAATTTCGGTTATGTCACCATCTAAGCGTCCCGTGATTCAGGTTGCAGTTACATTATATTAGAAATTTTCACCGACTAATATTATATATATAGGCAAAATTATATGTATGCATCGAAGAAACTATACACAATAAGAACAAACTACAGTACTACGATATTTACATAAACTGCAATAATGTAAGACATGCTGATTCGACCTATCGCCGGCAATATCCCCTTCTTTGGGGTCCGGCAAGCTAACTGAAATCAGTCAGCGCAGCAAAATACTAGCAAGAAGCCCGTAGGTTCTCGCAACTGAACTTTCAGCAGCTGCTGCTAAAAGTTGGTTTACTTCAAATCAGTCGTTCTCATATACAATCGATGAAACATTAACCGAACAGGTTTCGGAAAAGAATTTGATTTGGTTGATTTTTGGGTTTTTAGTAATGAAATAAAGGCTTATTTTAGTTTTATATTAAGCTGCGCAAATATATAGCTAGTTAGCTGGGCTCACTGAGTTGTTCCGAACTCAGCGGTGCCTCCGAAAAAAAAGGTATTTTTACAAATTTTTTTTCATATATCTATTTTGGGAAACATTCACATAATGGGTTTCGTCACATGTATGGTACAAAAATCATCATAACAAAATAGTAATTTTTCTATGATTTTTTTTACGCGGCGGCCTCAGCCGCCGCGTATATACTATAGTACAGTTGCTCACTTTAACACGTATCTTTTGTTCATGTGTATAATTGCACGTGAAAAGTTGGTAGGTCCTAGAAATGCATGTAATGTGTGTGCGTGTGTGTTCTTCGTGTGTGCTAACCTGACCTGGCTATCACGCTGGAGTTTTTATATGCGCGCGTTATGCACAAAAGCACTCAGGTATAGCCAGACGCACATTATTACAGCGAACAGATCATCACACATAGCAAATGCGTTCTGAAAAATTTTACATGCAGTGACAGTAAAATGACGAAACCTGTCACAACAATGTTTTCTAGATTATTATTTATCAGCACTTTAGAACCTGAACAATGTGAATATTATGTAGAAGCATTACCTACAAAACCATTCGGTAGCAAGAATGATGGCATTTCGCTGCGACAAAATCTTCGCAGTTGACGCTGGCTTTGCGTAAATGTGCGGTTTTAGCACCTGCCGCTAAAATGGTGTTTTGAGTGCAATAGCATTTATACTCAGTTTTTACAAAACGGTTATTAGTTTTTAACTTATGTGAAACTTAACTTGAAAGCAAGATGAAATCACGAAAACACATTGCAGTTTGACCTGTTATGTATGTAAAAGTGTTGCTTTAAATACTTTTTCCGCCGCGTTTTATATTCGAAGAATATCCTCAGCCTTACAGCATGTCACAACGACTTCTATCCAAAACTAATTTATCTCTACTCGCAAAACGTGCTTGTTGTGACTTTTTCTGCTGTGGCCTTTCCGACTACCTTTGCCTCGATTACCGCGCTTTCTAGTACGTGATAGTTTATTGCGCACGCCCATTAATAGACGTCCTAGCCAGTTTTGTCCCTTCCAGTTAGTACAAGACGTAGGGCTGGCTGATCCGCTTGGAATTCCAATACCCCATGTACGGTCGTACGGAGATGCCTCGGCTAGGTACGTAGGCTTAGTATCAAGTAGAGCGCGTTTTAAATGCGAATTTTGCTTGAATTTAGCCATTAATAGTCGGAACATAATTTTGGGCGCTATCGGGTACCAACGTTGTGCTGTTTGAACGCGATTAGCCACTTGCTTGCTCAGATCCTTTTGTTGTTTTCCCGCCGGAGCATTAAAAATTGCGTTGGTTACATCATCCCGATTAAAAAATTTAGCTTGCTCTATTAAATAAACTTGCTCAACGCAGTTGTACGTGACTCCTCGCACTTTGATTTTGCAGGCGTGGAAATTGCTAAATGGACTATTTGATCCGAAAAAATACGTGAATTTCTTGTATGCTCGTGGGTTGTATGCGTCCAATCTCATGACGTGCGGAATTTTATCTAAAATATTAAAAAAACTACGTTTACTATTTGAAAAAATTTGCTGTTGAGTACGTTTCTAATTGTTATTGACTTATGTTTAATGTTTATGCACACTACAACTACTTACGCATTACTTATCACATAACTACTTACACAGAACTTCAAACATTTAGGTCAGGTAGAACACTTTGGTACAAGGCAATCAATTCTTAGCTACTACGCATATATACTACATATTTACAGTTACTTACACGTCATATCTACTTAGCTACAAAATCAGTTTCTAACTTATTCGGGGAACAGGTCTTTGTAGTAGCGCTGGAAACTATCTACCTCAGTTTCCGTGAACCCTTGAAACTCTGATTCGGAACCTGTTTGGTCGTCTCCGGCAAGCTCACGCCGTTGCACTGGTTCTCCAAGCGCGGGTGTGGGATGCTGCGCCAGATCTGCCAGATTCAAGCGCGAGTTTCCCATTGGTTCCCCCCCAGAATCCGAATCAGGTGATTGATAAGGTTTCACTCGGTTTACGTGTATTTTCTCATGCGGTCCAGCATTTTCGCCCCAATCTATGTCGATATTTGGCAGTTCTACGTTGAGAATCGTATATGGATCCGCCCACTTTGCATTAAGGGGGTAGTGTCGCGAAAGCAGTCGATTTTGCGCGACTGTAAAACTTGTTCAGTAAAATGTTAGAAATTGTTCTTTCTATATTTTAAAAATCTACCAAAAGGCAAATTATTTTGCCAAGTTTCAGCAAAATTGGTGCAGCATATAGTTTGCAATAATGTCTCAAAGTCGGAAAAATGACGAAAAAAAAACCTATTCACATTCCATTTTTTAGTCACATTTATCAATTTTTTGGTTTAGGTTTTTTACATAGACTAATAGCACATATGTTGTAGTTTATGCACACAAAATTTAGTGCAGATTGCTGTAGCGGCTGTGGAGTAATACTAGTTTGAACTGTGAAGGTGTACTTAAACTGTAAAATAATAACAGCAATAATGATAAATTGTGGAAAATCTAGACGCTTATTTTCAAATCAGAAGAAAAACGAACCTTCAATTTTCTTTTTTCTTATTTGTCGCAAAAAATTGTGCGTCCACACATGATGTGTACTTCACAAGCTGGCCAATCTGATATCTGGCTTGATTTTTCGGACTTTTATGTCCCTATTGTGTGATGTCTGGCTTACTAATGACGATTGGTCCAAGATATTTGTCCATATTGATAGTGTGATGTCTGGCAGTAATTATTTGATACCATACAGCGTTGGACTAGCTGCTCATTGCATGTACTACTTCAAAACAAAAAGTTCTATTTTCACAGCCTATGAGCAAAACTGCTTTCGCGACACTACCCCCTTAAATTTGCCTCGGGGTTGTTTCTGCTCTATTTTGACAAAGACCTGATCCCCTACCTTGTATTCAACTACATTACGTACTTTAGTATTATAGTTACGTGCGTTCTTTTCTTGCGATTTCGTAATGTTAGCACGGGCCACTTCATGGGCGTTTTGCAATCTAGTCAAAATTTCACTGGCGTACTCACGTGCCGTAGGAAACCATTCAAAAATTTGATCACGGTTGGCATTTGACGGAAATTTAGGCTTGAATCCGTGCATTAGGTAAAAGGGAGAGAAGCCAGTAGACTCATGGACACTAAATCTGTATGTTGCTTGAGCATATGGTAGATATTGCTCCCAATCTGTGTGCCCTTCTACGTATTTAGCTATGATGTCTACTAGTGTTTGCTGTAATCGTTTTGTGTTTCCGTTGCATTGAGGGTGATATGCCGTGGTTTGAGCTTTTCGGATTTCAAAAATACAGCAGACACATTTTACAATTTCAGACAGAAATGAGGGCTCTCGATCACTTAGCAACACCCTTGGCGCTCCAAACCCCAGAATAATTCCGGTCACTAATTTTTGAGCTATCGTTGTTGCTTCACGATTGGGTATTGGAAACGCTTCACACCGTCAGATAGTCTGTAAAAACTAGCAGGTATTGGTTTCGTTTTTGAGTCATTGGAAGCGGACCAACAATGTCCACACCAATCATGTCGAATGGGCCTCCGACAGGAATTGGCACCAGAGGACTTCTGTGTTGTGGTGTGATGCGTTTTCTGGAAGCACACTTTGCACAGCGTTCACAATAAGCCTTCACGTCAGCTATCATGTTTGGCCAGTAAAATTTTCCTCAGTGTTCTGTTTCGTTTTATTGATGCCGAAATGCCCACCTGATATAGAATTATCATGGCAAATTTCTAGCGCGACTGTCTTAGCCGCTCGTGGGACATATAATTTCGGCTCGATAACTTTAGTCTCTCGATCTTTTATAAAACGAAACAGCTTGCTATTCGTTACTGAAAAGTACGGATGCTCCTGTAGTATGCGTTTTTGAAGCTCAGGGTCTGTAGGCAATTTTTGATCTGTTAGATATAGCATCATTGGTCCTGCGAAGCTTGTATCATTAGCTTGAATTTCAGACCAGTTTACTTCAGGTTTGTCTTGGGTCAATGGTGCTACAATTGGTGGCCTAGACAGTGCATCGGCATTATTGTGAACGCGCCCAGCCCTATGCTCAATTTCGAGATCGTAAGCTTGCAGAGTTAGAGCCCACCGTGTAAGACGCGGGGTTGTATGATTGCTTTGCAATAGCCATTTCAAAGCTGCATGATCAGTAATTTAGGGATGGAAGTCTCGGTTTTTTTTCCGAGACCGAGACCGAGACCGAGACCGAGACCGAGACCACGAAACCGAGACTACCGAGACCGAGACCAAATTCCGAGACCGCCAAAACCGAGACTTTGGGTCATTTTTTGCCATTTTTTTACCCGTTGATTTGATGACTTTTTACAAGTTTTTAGGTAATATTACAAGACCATGGTCAAACCTTATAAATAACAGCTACATCACGACTTTTGGTTACATTGCTGGTTCTTTCCCCGTTTGTGTGGGACTGTGGGACCATGTCCTCTTGAATATTGTGAAATTTTGACCTCTGTTCCAAAACAGACGCAATTTGTCGTTGTTCTTGCCGGAAAATAGCAAAATGTGACACTGTTTGGCTCGAACTTAGTTGAAAATAGCTCCGATTGTATTGGAATTACGAATGTTCTGCTAAAATCTAACCAAAATAGAAAGGGTTTGGCTCAAAAATTAGACCTGCGCGCCGTGACGCTCTTTCATTCTTTGCCTCCGGCGTAACACCCCTGTGAGTGGGGCCCCCTCAATCCCCTGGGACTAAATTTTATATAGTTGGGAGTAGAGTCTTCCCTTTTCATCTACCGAACGGCATGTGTCACCGCATAGTTCTTAGTAGTGCGTTTAGTTGAACTTTCACAGATTTTTTTTGATTTTTTGCTAAACTCATACTAATTGGAAATTACAGTTAAGTATGTGAAGCCATCAAATGGCATAAAAAGTTGAACAACCAAACCAAGAGTACATAATAGTGTCTCACTCTATGTAGAAAATTTAACAATGAAATGGCTGTAATGGCGGCCAGTGTGCTGATTGGAGCATGTGAGGCCGCCTGCGTGCTGATTGGAGCACGTGCACAGGCGTCCAGCCAATCAGAAGCGAAGGTCGCTTCTGATTGGCTACTCACATGTTGCATAAAACGGCAACATGTGGGCTGGAAATGACGAGCGCATCTGCCTTCGCTATTACACAGGTAGAAAGGAGAGTGTCTCACTCTTCTTCTATATAGAGTGAGAACTATTATGTACTCTTG